>KV441708.1:780159-1066438 GCA_001644525.1 Phaeosphaeriaceae sp. SRC1lsM3a
TGCTGCGGGTTTTGACCTCCCGGCTGCTGGGGGTTCTGACCTCCAGGTTGCTGGGGGTTCTGTCCGCCTCCAGGCTGTTGTGGGTTCTGACCACCCGGTTGCTGCGGGTTCTGACCACCTGGTTGCTGGGGGTTTTGACCTCCCGGCTGCTGAGGGTTCTGACCTCCTGGCTGCTGGGGGTTCTGACCACCTCCGGGCTGTTGTCCAGGCTGATTGCCTCCCCACCAAGGATTGCCTCCGTTCTGAGGGTTGCCTCCGTTCTGAGGAGGCTGCTGGTTACCACCCCACCACGGGTTGCTGCCACCGCCAGGCTGGCTAGGGTTCGACTGACGAGCCTCGACCTGCTTGCCGAGCACGGCATCGATGGCATTGCCAAAGGGCACTGTCAAATCTGTTAGCAAGTGAAGTACAACAATGACGTGAAAGACTTACTAGCAAGCGAAGAGCCCGCAAGCGTAAGAACAACGGCGGACTTCATATTGTCTCGAAGTGTTTTCTTGAAGTGATTGTTGAAAGAGAAGAATGTACGTGTAAAGTGTCGACGTAGATATCTGGCTCAGCCAAAAGCGAAAGTAAATCACCACTAGGGCAATGATCAAAGATCGGCAAAGAGAGAACGTAAGAGGCGAAACTCGAAGAGAGAGTGAGCGTGTGTACAAAAAGACCAAGTCGGACTTGCTGTGCAGAATCTCCAACAACGAGATGCTCACTTCTCTTATATATCATCGAGAGACCTACCTTTTCTCCACGTCACCACAGCATACCACCCGCAATCTAACCAAACCCATGCGGGCTCCACAACAACCATATCCAACAAAGCCCAGAATTCGACATGTGTTTGATGATGATGAGCAAAGATCCAGGATCGACTCGCTATACCTTCATAAACATACAACCAACCTACGGCAACGGTCAACATGTTTCGAACATCTTGCTTGTGGGTCTGGCCATCTCTCCACCAGTTGCGCTGCATAGTCTTCGCAGCCAAGCATGTCATCCCAACGCAAGGCGCATCCAGCGTCAATGCCTCCCCTGGTAAGTATGGGGTCATACGTTTCGGAAGTTATCCAATGCGCCGAGGACATCGTCTCATGCCGTACAACCACTGGATCGCGAATTGATTGAATCTCGTCGGCTAATTCCCCATACTTTCTCATCGAGCCTCATTCGGCGCCAGAAGGAGTGCGATGAGAGGTGGTAGGGTGCGAATGAAGGAGGACTAGCGGATCCAGGGTGCCGTTTCAGGATTGCGGGTCGTCTGCCAAGGCCGAGGTTGAGTGCATGCGATTGGTGTGGAGGCGGAAGCGAGGATCGTCGTCCTACAACGGGAAGGCATGTTTGAGGATGAGTGTTTCATGCTCCAGGAGTGTTTACTTGCCTGATGGTTTTGACGTGCCTTGCTGCCCAGGTTGTTCTTGTGTAAGCAGTAGATGGCGATGTATTATGCCTTTAGATGTGGGTCACTTTACTTCTGGCTGGATGTGTCCGAATGCGTGATGCGGCATGAGCGGATTTGGTAATGGGAATTGGTAGAAGTAATATCATGCTAGACGTTCCTGGAACATGGACAGGCAGAGATGAGGATGTACCACTTGCCGACGTCTTGTGCAATCACGGTACGTTCTCTGAAACATGATGTGATCATCTGGAGAAGCCTGTCGATCGGTACTGGACATTTGGACTACCGCCTCCGAGCGATCATCATCAGAGACGTCGCCTTCCACCACTCAAAGCTGGTATAGCCCCTTGCCATTGATAGCGCCTTCCGCGATCTTCTCTCGTGTATCTGAGAAGGCATGTGCAGCACTTCTTTATACTTACTGGTGGAGATGGGAGACACAACATGCTCACAACCACCCGACGCGCTTCGCAATGAAACTCCATCCACTGAACAACGCTGTTGCACCGGTAAAAGCGATGAGAGCACCGTAGCCGCTGCCATATGCCATCCCTGCCTTCCAGTTTCCTGCGTGCAAGAGAGCTTCCGACAAAGGGCCACTGCATAGATTGCCCACGCCCTTTCCAGCTGACAGACATGCCCACATCAGTCCAGAATCCGCTCCCCTCCGTTTCTTTTGCGTGTCACGGACGATCGCGCTCCACGCGCTGCTTTGACACCCTGCAAATGCTCCATATACAGCACAAAAGACGTAGAGTGGTGCCAGTGATGTCGAGAAGCCCCACAGGAGAAAGACACCCATGGCCGAACCTGTGGCTGACACGACCAGACAGTGTACAACATTGTACTTGTCCGTGGCAGCTCCCATCACTAGACATCCAACAAAAGCTGCACCATTTAGCAAGATGATCGTTACTGTGCTTTGTATGGCATTCGCGCCAAGAGTGCGAGCAAACGTCGGCAGATAGATGGCCGGAAGGAAAAAGCCCAAGCTCTGAATTACATTGCCGGACTGCAATATCAGATAGTTGGAAGATGTCCAGAAGGACATGTCAAACTTCCTCGACTGGCTTGTCTGCGAGAGTGGCAGACGAGGCTTGAAGAAGAAGACGATTGGAAAGTTGAGCACGACGAAGCTCAATGCGCAGACTCTGAGTGTTGTCCGGAAGCCAAAGGAGTGAAGCAACCATTCAAGGATGACGGGAAGTATGGCTCCGCTCAGACCCAGACCAGCCATAGTCACACCGTATGCGAAACCTCTTCGTCGCACCCACCACTCTTCGATATAGAACAATATAGGCGTCCAAGCGAGGCCACCTCCGAGCGAGTAGATTATTCCCTGGGTAAGGATGAGATGAGAGACGCTCGTTGCGAACGAGCCGAGCCCCAGCGCGAGACACACAATGACCAAGCCGACAGGCGTGGCCCACTTGCGGAAGCTGGGAAAGAGCTTCAGCAGGACATACCAGATTGTGATGTCCATATACATGATGCCCTAGTTGATATGTCAGCAACTTCATCGGGGGAAACCAAAAGGTGTCTTACCATGGCACAAGCACCGACTACGGCAATGTTGCTGGAGCCAGCGAAGTCATTGGCACTGTAGTATTCCTGGAAGATACCATAAGAAGCTGGAAAGCCTATATCCGATAAGTACAGCGCAATCGCATGTGCGAGATTAGCTAACCCCAAATCATGGCCTCCAGCATGAAGCAGGAAAGCAGGCATAGCCATGCGTGTTTGCCACCATCAGTAGGTGGGAGAGAGAAGCCCTCAGGACTGTTGTTCGAATCATTGTCAACAACCTCGACGTCTCCAGAGGTTGCAGTCGATTGTTGCATATGAGAAATTAGCTCCAATTGAGTACTGTGATTCGAATCCATATTTCAATGGCGAGGTGGCTGCACTCCTTTGTGCGACGTCTTCCTATATACTACCTTTGATTCTACGCTTGGCTTTTAGTCGCACGCAGTCGTCAGAGATAGGGCGTGGCCGATCAACGGCATGGCCCACATAGATAGCCGACGTTAACCACATCTAGGCTGACGAATGCAAAAACTTGGCCACTTTCATGCTACGCCTGTAGACTACGATCAATAAGAGGTTGATAGTACATCTGGAGTCGCAAGCGACGGAAACGTGGGGAATGCGTTCGGGAAAGTTCTTCGGACAGGCTTGGCAGGCACGGGCGCACGCGCAACGTGGATGGCACTAGTGCGTCGCGTGGGACATTCAGCGCGCCTCGACAAGCTTTCACTGCTATAATCGTAATTACCACCCGCAACACTGCAATCACCATGATCGACGCATATCCGAACGTCTCCTCATAGCATCTACGACCTCGCAATGGACGACTCTCCTCGCTCCTCGAAACGGAGGAAACTCGACACTCCGAAGCGCATCGTATCCAGCCCACTAATCAAGGGCTCCACCACCAGAGCCTCTGGAAGGCTTGCGAACCGCTCGACATCATATACAGTAGGAGGCGCTCAGGAAGATGTCTCGTCGGTACGTAAAGGACGGTCTACAAAGGGTGCCGTGAACGGCACGGCAACGAAGAACAGCACACCCTCCGACATCGATGTGTACGATGACTTCGAAGGGGCTTTGGGCATAGAGCCTAAGAAGACCTCATTTCGACGGTCTCTTCCTGCATCCAGAGAAGGGACCGAGAGCATGACAGATGAGCTGCAGGAGATTGCCGTAACACCAAAGCGTGGAAGGGGGCGTCCGCCGAAGAATGTACAAAGCGCGAAACGCAGCTCTTCAAAGGCTTTGACCAACGGCGCTCAACATGGGACCGATGGCGAAGAGGAAATCCAAGACGAGCTGGGTGCCGAAGCGCAGACACCTTCTAAAAGTGTGCGGCGCACCAAAACTCCCGCGGCGAAATCCAAGGCCATCGACAAGATCCTCGGGATAGGGAGGACGCCCATTCGCAAGAAAACACAAAAAGCTGGTGGTGAGGACTCCATTGCTGCATCCACCTCGCGGAGCACAAAAAGGCGGAAGCCGCTCGAGGAGCTAGAAGAGGGCACAGTCATACCAGAGACGGAAGACGAGTCTGCCAGGCAACCTCCACCGAGCAGCCGCAAACGAACGCCAGCGATCCGACGTCGTGCGAACCGCACCGACAACATCAGCAATGGTCTTGATGATGCGGACACTGAGGATGGAGCAATTGTAGATATTGAAGACCACCAAGACATGGATGTGGATGGCAACAGTGTGCTAGAGAGCATTCTCGATCCCACTGAGCCAAGCCCTTTCAACAAACCCACCCCGACGCAGAAAGAGAAAGCTGCGCCTCCGCTCATTTACGGCAACCTTCCGGCGGGTCGCGAGCTAGATTTGTTGAAAACGATCGTCCTAGAGCGTATCACAGCCAAGCGACAGTCACCTCTTGTTGGCCTTGACGCCGAGTACAAGTCGGTGCATCAAATCATCGAACAGACTGTGACAGCTGGAGAGGGAAATTCGATGCTCCTGATTGGCGCCCGTGGCTGTGGCAAAACAGCTCTTGTCAACAAGGCCTTGTCTGAGGTGGCCAAGGACAACCGCAGTGACTATCATGTCATTCGCCTGAATGGCTTTATACACACAGACGACAAAATCGCATTGCGCGAAATTTGGCGACAGCTTGGGAAAGAGATGGACATTGAAGAGGACGGTAGCGGGCCTGGGAAAAACTATGCTGACACACTGGCTACCTTGCTCGCGCTATTATCACACCCATCTGAGCAGACGGGAGAGATAACCGACCAGGTTGCGAAAGCCGTCATCTTCATCATCGACGAATTCGACCTCTTCGCGCAACATCCTCGACAGACGCTGCTATACAACCTCTTCGACATTGCACAGTCACGCAAGGCACCAATTGCCGTTCTAGGATTGACCACACGCATTGATGTGATCGACAGCCTAGAAAAGCGAGTGAAGAGTCGTTTCAGTCATCGCTACGTTCATCTCAAGCTTGCAAAGACTTTTACGGCTTTCCAGGAGATCTGCAAAGCTGGATTAATCATTGAATCGGAGCACTTGAGTGTGGAGGAGCGAGGTATACTTGAAGGAGGTGTAAAGGACGTTGAGAAGCACATTAACCCGGATAAGAAGGGGAAGAAGGATGCGAAGCAAGATGTTCTGGCAGACTGGAACGCCAACATTGAAGTAAGCTCCTTTTTTCACCGTGCATTTACAAAACACTAACCTAAGGCAGAAACTCTTCGCAAATCCTTCTTTCCTAACCAAGCAGCTCGCACCGCACTTTTACCGTACCAAGTCCGTCCCAACAGTGCTCAACTCCTTCTTCCTTCCAACCGCGACTCTGTCTGCAGAATCACCCTTCACCCCCACCAACGCGCTCATCGCCCCAGACTCCAAGCTCTTCCTCCTCCCCCACCTTTCAACTCTCACTCTCTCTCTCCTGATCTCCGCCGCCCGCCTTGACATCATCCACGACAGCGACACCTGCAACTTCAACATGGCGTACGACGAGTACGTCACGCTCGCCTCCAAAGCGCGCATCCAGTCCGCTGCTGGTGGCATATCTGCATCCGGCAGCGTGAGCAAAGTATGGGGCAAGGACGTTGCGCGGCGCGAGTGGGAGAATCTTGTCGAGCTGGGATTGATCATGCCGGTCATTCAGGGCCAGGCGGGCGGCTTTGGTATGATCAGGTGTGATGTGGCGCTGGAGGAGATTGGTGCGGTGCTGTCGGGCGAGAAGGGCATTGATAGGCATTTGGAGAGGTGGTGTAAGGCTATTTAAGTAAGCTGTAGAATATTATTCATATTCATAGCGTTTGCCATGATGTGACAATGGGTACAACGCTTTGCACGTGTCCCGAAATGAGGCACGTGAACAAGTTTTAGTGCTGGAGGACTAAATAAATCGCCCATCTTCGGCGTTGCTTCTCCCTCGTCACACAATTCACATATCTCATTTCTCCAAAACGGGTCATGTTCATGAGCTATGTCTTCGTTCCCTTCCTTTTTCGAAATCGACCTGGAGAATGAAAAGAGCGCATCCAAGCATACATGTCTTCTGCTCTCTTGTTTCAATGCATTTCGACTTTGGATAGCTTCAATACATTTTCATGGCTTTCTGTCCTTGACCTCAAAAACAGACATATCGCCACACATGTCTCTCTCAGCCCCTCCACCTGTCAGAAATACGCTTGACTTCGAACCATGTGCGCCATTCCACCTTTTAGTAAATTCATCGAGACACAACACCCCCACGGCTCATGTATCTCTCTGTCCTGCCGAGTATAAAGTCTCGATCTTTACAACTTTGATCTCTTCTTGCACTCTTTCCTGCGATTGCCTGCATCCGGATCCCAAAAACAGGCATTCTGAATCGGATGTTTGTTCCCTGAGGGTGAGGCCAAAACCTCGCAACTTGAAATGACATGGCTTGTTCTTTGCTTTCTCTTTCTGACTCGAAATTTGATGAACGAAGTCTTCAATGTTCGTTTTCCGTCCAAAAATGCGCTCCGTAATATCGCATGCGCTGTGCGGACTGCGTTTCTCTGAACTTCAAAATCCGACTAGCAATGGAAGGATGACTTTCCAAAAACCTTGGGCAAGCAATCAGATATTTTTCCTTCTGCGCCTGGCTCGAAAATGAAAGATTGACATCTACTATGTTCTTCTTGTTCCAAAACATCGATGATCTTGCACACGTGCGGCTCCGCTTCTGCCTCCAAGTTTCAAATTCTAAATTCTCGACATGAGATCAAAGATGTTCATATAGGCTGGCATCTTTCGTTATTCCTTCTGCTCAAAACTTTCCACAGAACTGCCCTATGTCTCTGCTCGCCCGTTTCGAAAGTACATGTGCACAACAAACGTTGTTTGGTCTTTGCATTAGTTGCACAAAATCTCGAGCCGAGATGATATGATCCAAATGTGTGGAGGAAGGTATAAAAGGAGTTCGCACGGACTGTCGCTTCTCTGTGTTTAGATCCTTTCTGATCGCCACAATTCAAATCATTGGAGACAGCGAACATGTCTTGCCCTGGCTGCGTGACCTGGCTGCGTGCACGTAGAAATTCATGGCCAACAACAATCATGTGTCGTCTGGCGCCTGCCTTTCCGGCCCTTGAAGAAGTTCACCAAAACACGCTCTACGATTCTGCTAAGTCTGCGATCATTTGGTCCGCGCTCATTAAAAAATTCCGTCTTGACCACCGTATGTCTGAAACGGAAAACCTGGCTGCAAGCGCATATGTCGTCTTCAAGTTCTGAGATGTCGCCAGTTACAGAAAACGTACAGACATTTGGACAATGCGCTTCCCAATCCTCATGAACATTGTATTTGTCTGTTTGTGCTGGACTCATGATTCAGTCTTACTTTATGTACTCGCAGATTCAGAAGATTCAGAAGATTCAGAAGATTCAGAAGATTCAGAAGATTCAGAAGATTCAGAAGATTCAGAAGATTCAGAAGAGGCAGAAGAATCATAGGACATTGTCTACGTCGATTTGAGAAAATTGCAGTGGGAGTTCCGACATTTCGAGAGACTTGGAAGAAAGAAAAGTGTGTTACATATAGTCTTGAGCCGTGGAAAAAATAAAAGACATGCGTTCGTACTTAAGGCACTTTGGTCCACAGGACCAAACCTTGCGACATCGTTGATTGTTTTTTGAATGTTGAAAGGAAAGGATTAAAATGTTCGTGATAGCTGAAGGAAGGATGGAGTCTCTATATAGTCGCGAATGGAACAAAATAAGAAACATATGCCTCGGGATAAATGGATTTTGATATACTTCGGCTGCAGTTGGATAAAGGATGCGATGGTGCGCCTTCTTGGACAGCAGGGTGTCCCGTCATGGACGCGGGCGACGAAACTTTTTAAAATTTACCGCGGAATATCGTCTAGACCTGAAGGACACAAAGGAGAGAAAGAAGAGCTTCTTATAGTTTCAGAAGATATGTCGATTGCACAAGTCATCTCCAGCCAGACTGCCATTTTCGCAGGGTAAGATTTCGGTTGCGACAAACATGATTCAATTGCGACCATTTGGTGTTAGTAAGCGGACAGAACATGGCGTTTTCGTCATTGCGTTTCAGATATTATGAAAGAAATTGGTTGCTGTTTGAGGACTCAGCAGACAACACAAAAGACTCCATACGAACATGGCAAGTTCACTTGCCAAAGAGACATGTGAACTGAGGATCACGTCTTCTGAGCACACCACAAATCACGGTTATGTTGACCTGTGTGAAAGTTTTTGAAATTTTGAAGATAGTGAAAAGTGTCGTGCAGGACGATGAAAGAAACATAGCAGTAAGCTTTTATATTATCATGCCGCAAAGGGAAGAACATAGTCTCCCGCAGTTGCATGTTTGGCAGTGCTCCGGGCGTGATGCGAGAAAAGATATGTATTCATGGTGTCAATGTTTGTTTTTCAGTCAAGACTCCAACTTGAAGTAAAGGAGGGGTGACTCGCGAAGGTCAAGAGTCGTGGGTATGTAGAAATAATTCAGAAGAAGAGCAGAAGAGGATCATGTAACAGCTCGGGGGCAAGAAACGAATGGAACATCTTAATGCTGACGGTCATGAGACTCCCTTGCTGCTCAGTGTAAATCGATTTCAGAACATGGATACCTTGTTCGAGGAGTTTGACGTGAGACTCCCGCTCATCGTTCAGGCGGATGGATAATTGATTTGATAAATTAAGAATTAATTCGACTAGAACTAGCGTCGCCGACGCAGTCCCACAAGAAGATCCCTCAGACATATGTAGGTTGTTGCAAAGTTTCGAAAACATCCAGCGACGAGATGTGTGTGTATTGCGGGACAGTGTATGCCGGCGAGGGAGATTTATACGCTCCAGAACACAAACAGCAAGAAGATATGACAAAGGGTTCCAGTCACGATGTCATCATACAACATGGACGTACCAGGTATAGCGACAGCGATAGCATCTCGCAAATGCTAATCTCCGAATCATGAGCTTGTCCCATGGTTTTTCTTGGAAATCAGAACCATCTTGTGCCTAGAGTACTGCGATAACAGGTCGAAGACATTTGTAGCTTGCAAGATACAGAGAGACGAGAGAGCTGTGGCGAGCTTGGTTCGCTAATCTGTAGATGGCACTCCTCTGCCTTAACACGACAAGAATTGAGCAGTGTTGTTTTAGGTCATCGTGCCAGCGTGAGGGGGCTTTGTAGCAGAACATGTGTAATCATGAGATGCAGTAGGATATCGTGAGCGAGTTGTGACATCTTTGAATCAGGCTTGCATGGATGGGTCGAAAGTTCTGGTCATACGCAGTAGTTCTTAAACTTTGGTTATGTTCCGAGAACGCAAGCAGGGTGAATTTAGGACCAGGAGGAAGACACATATTTATCGTAGCTCTATGAGCATACAAAAAATGATGCTTGATGTATGCTACTACTTGAAGTTATACTGCGCAAGATTTGCGATACACACGGAGCAGGTCATACGGAGGAGAAGGACAAAATTTGTGAAGAATGATACCTCAAACACAGAGCAATATGGACTGCACCGCCAGTCTTTCGTAGCCCTCTCATATCGACGCGGGAAATGTTCCAGAACATCGACGATATCATTACTCGCTACTGCCAATCATCCTTATCACCACGCGCGTACACGCGACCCAAAAGCGCTTCTCGGGCAAATCCACGGGCGAAAGTCGCAACCACCCACGACTCGACCCAAGTCTCGTGCTCACGCAATTCGGTAAATACCGAGTACCATCTCCCCGGAGCAATGCCACCGAGAATGTCACCACATCTCTCGAAGGTTCAGCCGCACGCGCATCCTCGACAGCGGAATCTGACTCGCGCAAATCTCGATGAGCCTACAATGCTCACCAAAAAGCAAAAACTGTCAATGAACAGATTTGGAAGGCAAGGCTGCCGACACGGCTCAGGAGTGCTCGCCTGAAAAGCCACCACGCGCGCACGATTCGCAACAATGCAATGCAGCATGCATGACAGGAAAAAGGTGGCAACGGCTTGATTCAGGGTCCACATACACACGCAATGCGATATCGGCTCAGGTGGCTCAAGGCGGAATAATGTGGGGCAGAGGCGTTCATCACGATAAAACTATGTGGTCCCCACGTCCTAATCAGGAACCAGAAACCTTTTTTTGGGAGCTGGCTAATCAGCATCGAAACGCGAGAAAGTGATGTCAATTCGTTTGTTTTCGAGAAATGGGGTGCGGCTTTGCGGCTTTGCGGCTTTGCGGCTTCGCGGATGGGCGGGTTGGCTAGGCCGGGGGCTCAACAGTGGGAGAAAAAGTGGATGCAATGGGTGGAGACAAAATTCAGAAACACGATCAGATTGTTGAACTTTGTTTGGGATGAGGTCATTGCAAGATGGTTGGAAAGACGATGATTGAATTTGCAGAGCAAGGATGGGCTACAGAACGAAGCGCGAAAACGCGAGAGGTGTATCAACAAAGCAAAAGATTTCCTGCGATGAGCCTGATCCTAATATGCGCGCCTGGTATAAGGAAAACAGCATGTGAAAGTGCATACAAAGAGATTATATGTCGAGATAGCTTTCGCCTGGAGTAGCTTTCGGCTTGATCGCGCACGCAATGGTAAGGACCATCTTGGTCTTGTACCGCTCGCACTCGTCCCTGATGTCCTTACGGTTCCAAAACCACTCTTCGCCCTGCTGTGTGTGTAGGAAACTGCTGTGCAGGTCCGAATAAAAGTGTCGGCCGAGCAGGGACATCATCCTGCTCGCATCGACACTATCTTGTGGTGTGGGTGTGGGAATCGTTGCACCAAAAGTATGTGATGCTTGCGGCGCCGGGCGCACAACGGCTTTGGGAGAGTGTGCGGGTAGAGCGACTCGTGCGCGACGAATGTTCTCGAGGCCGACGATCTCCATGGTGTCGAGGACGGTGTCGGACGCCTGCTTGCTCAGGCCGTGGGCTTCAAGGCGGCAGGAGAGGTGCTCGTCGACCCAAAGAGAGAGCTTGGGTCCTTCGCAGCTCATGTGGGCGTCGATGGTGAGGATCTCAAGCTGACCGCCAGGCTTGAGTACGCGCATACAGTCGAAGAAGCATCGCGCCCATTCGTCGTTGCGGAGGACAGTGCCTACGGAGCGAGAGACGATAGCATCAAAGTACCGGTCCGGAAACGGTGTGGCAGATGAGATGGATGGGATGTAGAGAGAGTGATGGTTAAGGGGAGCAGGATATGATGTTGGTGCTGTTGAACTCTTCACTGCTGATACTGTGTAGACAGTACTCGCTGGGTACCGAGTTGCAAGCATCCATCCGTCCGCTGAGTTCTCTATTAGCATATTGATCGATCGCTTCAAACAGGTCACATACCCAAAGAGCCATTGAGGTGCAAGATCCGTCTTTGATCCGAAGGACGGCTGTTGCTGAGCATTTCATGTGCAGGCGACTGCAACTGCTTGTTTTGTGTAAGTCGCTGATAGGCTGTCAAAGCCCAAAGTCGCTTCTCGAAAACAACCTCCTGGTAGCTCTCATCATCGTCGAGTCCCTCCCATTCTTCGCTGAGACGTGCAGCAATGATGCGTGCGCCAGCGCTCTCCATCTTCGCTAAGGCGCGAGTGAAAGGACTTTGCGCACTTGAAGCAGACTTAGACGTATTATCGCTCTGTCTGCTCCCAGTCCGCGAGCCACGCTCGACTGGCTCCATTTGCACGTTGCTGCCATAAGGCGACTCATCGTAGCTTTCCTCAGACACTACACTGTCAAAACCAGAGGTGTTGGAGAAAACACTTCTTCCAGAGACAGTAGTGTTGGTCGATGAGCCATGCGAGAAAGTCGAATATTGTGACTTGCGACCATTTGATTCTGTTATCTCGTGTCAGACAACGGTTATGGGCACGGACGCTGCTGATCCTGCTGATCCTCATCTGATCGGCATGGCTTTCATGGCTGCCACGTGTGTAGATCACAAAAGCAAAAAGAAAAAAGCACGCAATACATACCTGGTAAGCTTAGCAGTCCAGGAGACGACGGTGGTCGTGAAAGATTCGAAGGTGGACGTGAAGGCAATGCCCTCAGAGGTGGCAAAGATGGCGGAGGATAGTGGTGCTGCTCAGGATACAGAGAGTGAGCATCAGACTCGGAACGGTTCGAAGGCTTCCTGTACAAGTCTTGCGTAGGCGGCGGTGGTAGAGGAGCAGTTGGTGGGAAAGGCTCGATTTCTGGTTCTGGTTCCTGAGGCGCCGGTGACGGCTTCTTGACAGAAGGCAGTGATGTGATCTCCTGGATACCTTTCTTCTTGCCAAACCAACCAAAGCCACTCTTCTCTGCTCCCTTCGAGTTGGAAGAAGAGGCTCTCGCGCTGTGAACACTTCCCGAAGATAATGAAGTCGCCGATGACGCTCGCCTTTCAGTTTCCTCCTCCTTAGCTTTTCGCGCTTTCCTTGCGCCTACCGTCTCTGCATGCTGCGGGGGTATATCGAACGTAGGGAACATCTCGACATGTCAATGTGGGCCTCAGTTACCAGTTCTCAGGAGTCAGGGCGGGGGATTCTCATGGCCAGCATATACAGACTGCGGAGATTCCATTGCTGCCCAGCAGCCCTTATCCCAGCAGCGCTCGGGAATGACTCTCCATCTTGACTACTCGCCGACTAGGGCCAAAACAGTACCCGTCTCAATACCGAGGAGCTTTGGTGGTTCGACTTGTGGGCACGGGGCGTCACCGAAGCAAGGCCGAGCGAAGCGAGCACGAGCTTGGACGTTGTCGCCAAATGGCAAAGACGCTCGCTCATGTTTCTCCTCGCTCTCGCGCGCACCCAACAGTCAACGATCGACCTCAGTGCCTTGCATCGTTCCCTTGGATCTCCACTTCGTTGTACAAGCTGCATGTAACACTTGAAAGATCTGCAAACGCCTAAATACGGTCCAATACGCTGTGCAGGTTCAACCTTCCGTTCATTAGAGGAAATGTCACGTCGGAGACGTGCCCGGTCGGAGATGCGCAGCTAGGCAACGGCTGGTGTGAAGCTGCCGTTTGATGAAGCCGTCCATACCGGTTACCCTACGGTTTCTGATCTAGAGAGGGCCGGGGAGGAGGCCGCCCTGCCGAGCCAATGTCGTCGGCAGAAATGAATCGCCGGAGCATTTTGGTGTGCTTGGTACGACCCGACCCTCTGGTATGCGCCATTTGCTCCATCCTCATCCAGCTTCTCCACCGAACAGGAGCCTGTGGAGCTTAGGCTTGGAAGCGTTGCTAAGGGTCGAGAAGGTCTCAGTCAAGGACCAGCCTCCCTGTCTAACTGGGGAAGGTTTCACGGGAGGGGCTCATCCTGGCCGACAATGGTGTGATGTGCCTGACATCTGCCATCGTTGTCAACACCAAACATGTGACAGCACGACGTGAAGCTTTGCAAAAAAGGGTCCTTCCCGTCCTCTGTTCCTGGCTTGTCCGACGGCGCAATCAGAGCCACCAGTGGCTGCGCGAACTCGGTAGATCTTCACAAGCGGGAAGTAGACCGGTCCCAACAAGAGCGGCCCTAGAGTGGCGCCATGCGACTATCTCTGGACGAGAGATGGCCTAGAAGGAGATGAGACAGAGCGTACCTCGTCTCTTGCCTGCGTACCTGCCCAACTGGAACACTTCCTCCTAGGCGCGAGGTTCTAGTGAAGTAACCCCAGACTGTGGAGCATCGCTGCCGAAGCGCATTGGATCAAATAGAGTAGCGCCGAAGGCGATACACGACTCGGGGTAGTGTCCAAGCATTACATTTCCTGCCCCTGGCCGAGCTTTAGCCCATCGGAAGGATAGAATCCCATTTAGAAGGAGTATCTTTCGCACAAGAAGGCTGCTTCTCTAGTCATAACCCTTCCCGCTGATCCACGTTTACTCCCCATCGTGTTTTGCTTCTTCGGATCTCATCCGCAAAGATGGGCTTCATCGAGAGAAACAAGGCTGCCCTTAACGACCTGGTGTCGCGCTCCTTTGTGGGAAAGTATTTTCATCTTGATGGCTCCGGTCACGTATGTCGCCACCAAAACCAGATCATCAAAAGAACACAACTGACTTCGATAGCCCAATGAAATCCGCAATGCGAGGTTTACTACCGAGCTTCGCGCCGGTTTGACAACTTTCTTTACCATGGCTTATATTATCGCTGTGAACGTAGGTCTCATTGCCTATACGCAATTGCGCAATTGCTAATGATATACTCAGGCCTCAGTCCTTACTGACTCCGGCGGTACATGCGTCTGTAATGACCCCGTCGATCCTACCTGCATGGCCAACGAGGAATACTCGCTCTGCCTCCTCGAGATCAATCGCGACTTCATCACTGCCACCGCCGCCATCGCTGCTCTCGGATCGTTCCTCATGGGAATCAGCGCAAACCTCCCCGTTGCCGTTGCGCCAGCCATGGGTTTGAACGCATACCTCGCTTACCAAATCGTTGGATTCCACGGAACTGGCCCAATTGACTACCGTGTTGCCATGACCGCTGTCTTTGTGGAAGGTTTCATCTTCGTTGCTCTATCTCTCCTCGGCATCCGACAGTGGCTCGCACGTATCATCCCCGCCTCCATCAAGGTTGCCTGCGGTGCTGGCATCGGACTCTTCCTCACTCTGATCGGTCTTTCATCCAGTGCTGGAATTGGTGCCATTTCTGGAGCCAAGGCTACTCCGCTTGAACTCGCTGGCTGCACTGCAGAGTTCCGCGATCCAGACACTAACGCATGTCTCTCGCACAAGGCCACAAACCCTACCATGTGGCTTGGATTCCTCGTCGGTGGCGTGTTCACTGCGTTGTTGATGACCTACAAGGTCCGCGGCTCCATGATCTTTGGTATTGCCCTCGTCTCGATCTTCTCCTGGCCACGAGACACGTCCATCACCTTCTTCACCCGCGATGTCGTTGGCAACAGCCGCTTCGAATTCTTCAAGAACGTCGTTGCGTTCCACCCCATCAAGAACACCCTTGTCGCTCAGGACTGGGATCTCTCGAACGTTGGTGGTCAATTCGCGCTTGCCGTCTTCACTATGCTTTACGTTGATATCCTCGATGCTACGGGTACCCTGTACTCTATGGCTCGTTTCTCCGGTGTCGTCGACCCTGACACCGGTGACTTCCCCAAGTCCACTATTGCATACAGCGCTGATGCTATTGCCATCTCGATCGGTTCTCTGTTCGGATCCTCGCCTGTCACTGCTTTCGTTGAGTCAGGTGCTGGTATCCAAGAAGGTGGTCGCACAGGTCTTACCGCCATCACCACCGGCCTCCTCTTCTTCGTCTCTCTCTTCTTCGCTCCCATCTTCGCCTCCATCCCGCCATGGGCCACTGGTGGTGCGCTTGTGCTCGTCGGCTGCATGATGATGCGCGGTGTTCTCGCTATCAACTGGAACTATCCAGGTGACAGCATTCCCGCTTTTGTCACGCTCATGTTCATGCCATTCTCGTACTCCATTGCGTACGGTCTGATCGCCGGTATTATGTGCTACGCGATCATCAACAGTGCCACCTGGGCTATTGGGGCCATCTCCCGAGGCAAGGTCCTTCCTCCCGACTACGACAACAAGGAGTACTGGAGCTGTAAGTACCACAATTCCCTCTTAATCTGAATTTCGGGCTAATAATTTGTTTCAGTCCACTCCGACTCTCCTCGTGGTCAGCCCTGGTTCATCCGAATGGCTAAGGGCGACAAGCAGTTCTGGAAGCCACAGAACCCCAACCAGTTCGAGCTTGAGTCGACTGAGAACCACCAGCCCAAGGCTTAAGCCTTTTGTGGTTATTGCCAATCATCATTATCCCCCGCAAAAACTCTCGCACCCATAGATATCCCTTTGCTAGCGTACATGTAACTACATAGAGCTCAATTCAAGTGACAGTGGACAATATACACCACTGTCAACCAAACACGCCCACCTCATGCAACACATAACGAATATCTTGACGCTCTCTTCTACAAGCTTTCATCCTCTCGTCGACCCGAAATCACCACAAAAGCTCTCACTATCACTTCACGTACACACAACTATCTCCTACAACGATATCTCACTGAACCATCCCCGTCTCAGATTTCAACCCTTGCGTACAGGCCTCTCTCTCTCATGCTGTTCTTTAAATACCCCATACGCACCCCTACCACCCCTTCACGATCTCCGTTATCTCATACGCACCCCTACCACCACCGCCTCCCTGGCACACTCACCCTCAGATCTCATCGCCCTAATGCCGAAAAAGGCACGTTCCACCGATCCCGCGAATGTCCGATCCACATCAACAAACACATCTGAATCGGTGGAACCGATCGGCATGAATCGGTAGGACCGATCGGCATAAGTCCAAACGCTTTGCTCGAGATCCTTAATTTAGTCCCAACCTTAGTACCTAGTATTAATTTTTCCATGCCACGCGACATGAGCGCGATTGACAGTGGGAAGGTGAGATATATGGCAGTGTAGAAGTCTTCCCATTGTGCAGTGGCGTCAGATAGGTATCAGGTGCGAGATATTCGGCCCGGTGAAGTTTGAGCTGTCACGTGCCAGGGAAATGTACGACCCTGGGGGCCCAATACATTCTCTTTATAATGTTATCTAAAGGCCCTATGGGTCTACGCAGTTGGATTGTGCCTCTACTACACTGTGCGCTCCAGTGTCTTGTGTGATGAAATAAACTCCAAGCTAGCTAGTGTTAAGCTACTGTAGAATGAACGTATGCATAGTGATAAGCGATTATAACATCAAGGTGACAGGTTGAATTGCCACTTCGCTATACACATCATTGTGGCCTGGCCGAATAATTCACGCTAAGTATTGAATATTAGCGTCAAATACAACTGCTTCTCGTTCCCAAATACATGATGGGAACACTTTTTCCGTCTCTAAGTCTTCTAAACCACCAGATCTATTTCCCAAGACATGTCCGCCCCGTTTGATCATTCACTTCCAAAGCCCAGCCGCGCCAATTCCCCAACACGCACCCTCCATCAGCCCCGTCCACAACCACATCCCACCCATCAACTGCTCAGGCGATCCATCGGTCTCATATGATATCCCAAAAAAAAATAGGATGTCTCCCAGTCATGCGCAACCACGATTCCTTTGACCAGACTTACCATTCCCAGGACCATCAGCGCGACTGCAAACAGAAAGTCGGTGGTGACGAGCAAATAGGCATACGTGCGGGAGGGGGATCTGCTATCGTGCATGCAGCAGTTGGTGGCGAGGATGGAAAAGTTGAAGAGGAGTTGAATTCAAGCCTGGGATTTTCAGAATGGTGATGATGAGTGGATATAGGCGTGTATGTAACTGAACGAAGAGCATGCAGGGGTGGGTTGTATACATACGATGCACATGCCCGCCCAAGATAAGCCTTCCTCGACATACACGAGGACGATGACGCCGAGACTAATGAGTACAATGGCGCAGAGGGAGTTAAGGACGCGAAAAACGAACATGGTGCGCTTCCTTGTCCATCTGCAGCCACAGCATCTCCTCCCATTCTTGTTGTCTTTCTCTTTGGTGCATTATGTACCCAGCAGTTCACTTCCACTTGCGGCGTTTCTTCCACGCTCCGCGTCCATCATCTCAGGTTGATCTGCTTCTCTTCTTCCGTGCTGTGCCTCTAAAAGTTCGCTTTCTCCCGCCCCTCTTGTTCCCCTTCCCCGATTGCTCCTCTCGTCTCGCACTCTTTCTTCGTCATTCACGCGTGCGACGTTCGCACATCTACCACTACCTCTATCTCTCCTTCCTTGACCACGTATAGCCGCTACAGGAGGTGCATAAAACGACGTCGGCATCTTCCTCATCTCCACTTCCCTGGCGCTCAGTGACGGCGCATAGAATGACTGTGGCAGATGTGCGCGGATTTGATTCAATGTTTCTGCATCTCTAGATCCCTCAACTAAACTTTCTCGCGCTCTACCCGCGTTTGCAGGCTGATTCGGCACGAATCTCAGCACCGAGCGCGATGGAACCGGTGTCGGTAACACTCTATCTGCGAATCGAACACCATCTTGAGCTTGGGCGTTGGATTGAGGTTTTGGTCGAGGAGGCAATGATGGCGGCAGCTCGAATTCCGCAAACTCGATATCATATGGAAGCTGATTTCTTGATCTTGGTCGAGGTGGTGCTGATGGAGATGGGATTGACGGCACGCTCGACGGGCGTTGTAGATGGGGATGAGTTGTCAAGCGTCGCGACGATTTAGAAGATGAGAGATAGCAGCTGGATTCGTCCATGCTGAGGAGGCAGTAATCTGGACTTAGACTGAGATCGAAATGGGACAAGATGAAGAAAGGCGATAGTATGAGGCGAAAATGATTGCTTTGTTGACAGGAGCCACAGGTTGCTTTGCTCCTACCGGTGCCATACAGAACGAAGTGTCATGACAAATTAGGCTCTGCTATCCTTGCGGAACATTCATATGCATCTTGCCGCGTCGTTGAGGCGTGACGATGCCGTACCATGGTGACAGTGTCACTGTTCCCGCGTACTGAGTCCCCAACAGGACATGGCAAGAGCACAATGGCAACGGGAACGGGAATGACGGATAATTTCGAACAAATTGATATCATAACAATACATATGTACAACAATGGGGTGACAATTACCCATACCCATGCACCCTACATCCTATCCTTGCGCTACCCCAGAAATGAATCTACAACTTGCTTCCACCACCAAGCAACTCTGCTCCCGCCCCACTAATCGCCAACTTGCCCGTCTCCTTAACCTTCGTCTGGAACGCGACCGTATTGCCCGTCTTCCACATCTCGGTGACCAGCGTCTGGCCGGGTAGAACCACGCCAGCAAAGCGGACCTTGATATTCTTGAAGGGACCAAACTTCTGCAGCACGTGCTTGCCCGAGATGCCGAAGCTGCACAGGCCGTGTAGGATCGGGGTGTCGAAGCCGCCGACCTTGCTGAACGCAGGGTCGATGTGCAGCGGGTTAAGGTCACCTGACAGGCGGTAGATGGCAGCTTGTTCCTCGGTCGTCTTCTCTTCGACGACGACGTCTGGTGCGCGCTTAGGGGGTGCGTGAACCTTTGTCGAGGCACCGCGGTCTGCGCCCTTCTTGTTGCCGCCAAAGTTGCCGGAGCCGCGGATGAAGACGGTGCTCTCGTTGTAGAAGATCTCCTCACCTGTCTTGGCATCCTTGGTGACGGAGCCGTAGACAACGAGACCGGCGGCGCCCTTGTCGACGACTTCGACGAGCTTGGGTACGGCGATAAGCTTGGCTTCGGTGGGGATGGGGAACTTGCGGATCTCGAGGAATTGCTCGCCGTGGAGCAGCATGCGTGGGTCGAAGTTGGGGACGATGTCGTCAAAGCTGAAGGGTGGGTCGGCGTTGAAGGGGGGAATGACACCGAAGGTAGGGATGACCTGGAAGTTCTCGTCGCCCTCGAAGACGAAGGGGAGGTCAGTTCGTTTCGCGCCGATTCCAAGGTCTGTCATTCAAATTAGTAAAGGATCATCGACTGCGACAAATTATGCACTTACTGTAGAGAATGACATCCCGCTCAGTGTACTCGAATGGAGTACCCTCTGACTTGGCAGCCAGAGCCTCCTGCTGAGCCTTGAGGACTTCCTCGTTGCTCTTGTTGTTCTTCTTCTCCTTCTTGCCCTTCTTGCTAGTGTTCTCCATGTTCGCCATGATTGACTTGAGACCGCTGGCGTTGTCGAAGGGGTGGTCAGCGCGACCATCATCAAAGTTGGTGATGCGCTCCCACTGGGCAAGAACTGCCTCGGGTGTGAGCTTGACGTCGACGGGGAAGCCGTGGCCGCCGGTACGCTGCCACCTGGTGGCGGCGAACCAACCAGAGCCCATCTCGTACAGTCCGCCAGTTGGCTCGGGTGCTTTGTCGGAAACGAGCAGGATAACGAGGGGAGCGTTGTAGTCGGGCTTGAGAGCCTGAACGACCTCCTCGGGCATGATAGTGCGGGTGAGCTGGGTTCCAGCGTTGGGTGCCACAGTGTTGACGAAGATGTTGTTCTTCTTACCCTCAAGAGCGAGAGACTTGGAGAAACCGAGGATACCGCACTTGGCTGAGGCATAGTTGGCCTGGCCGAAGTTGCCGTAGATACCGCTGGTCGAGGTGGTGTTGAGAATGCGGCCATACTTCTGCTTAAGCATGAATGGCCAAGCAGCCTTGGTGCAGGAGTATGTGCCGTTGAGATGGACCTTGTGGATGATGTCCCACTGGTCGTCGGTCATGTTGGCGAATGCCTTGTCGCGAAGAATACCAGCGTTGTTGATGAGGATATCAATGCGGCCGTACTTCTCAATGGCGGTCTTGACGACTGCCTCGCCGTTCTGGACATCGGCCTTGTTGCGAACTGCCTCGCCACCGAGCTTCTGGATCTCCTGAACAACATCGTCGGGGTTGACAAGATCGTTGACAACGACCTTTGCGCCGCGCTTGGCCAATTGCAAGCAGTAGATGCGGCCGAGACCAGCACCTCCACCAGTGACAAGAGCAACCTTGCCCTTGAAGTCGAGCTCCTCGCCCTTGGGGTTGGAGGGCAGCTTCTGGGCCTCCTCGAGCAGCTCCAGCGCATTGGCTGGGCCTTGTGGGTGCTCGGGCTTGGAAAAGTTGACAACGTCCTTCCACTTGGCAGCAACAGCGCCAGGTGTCAGGGAGTCATCAGCCTTGAGCAGGGCGCCGCTGGCTCGCTCCCATCGCAGCTTGGCAATGTGGCCACCACCAGCCTCGAAGATGGCGCCAGTCTCGGTGGACGACTTGTGTGTGAGGACAGCAACCAGGGGAACGATCCACTCTGGCTTGAGCTTGTCGAGGACATCAGGAGGCATGACGGTCTCGGTCATTCGGCTGGCGGCGATTGGGGCGATAACGTTGCAGAGGATGTTGTACTTGAGGCCCTCCTTGGCGAGGGTCTCTGTGAAGCCAACGAGGGCGAGTTTGGCAGCTGCAGTAGTTAGTATGAGGCGCTTCTATATGCAGGAAAATACATACCAGAGTAGTTGGTCTGTCCAAAAGATCCGAACAAGCCCGCAGCAGACGCGGTGCTGATCAAGCGTCCGTACTTCTGTTTCCTGAAGTGTGGCCACGCTGCCCTCGCACACTTGTACGCGCCCTTGACGTGGACATTGTAGATGAGGTCCCAGTCGGACTGCTTCATGTTCTTGAAGCTGATATCCCGCAGAATGCCGGCATTGTTGATGAGGATATCAATGCGCCCAAAGGCGTCAATGGCCGTCTGGATAATGGCCTCGCCATTCTCGACCGACTCGTAGTTGGCGACCGCCTTTCCGCCTGCGGAGCGGATCTCTTCGACGACCTTGTCGGCAGCCTGTGCGATCGCGTCAGCTTGTACTGAGTGGTTGTGGTGAAGCTTTTCGCGCATGTGACAGGGCGCATTACATCATGGCTACCGCTGACGCCACAGCGAAAGAGAAGATGTGTGCATATCGCAAACTCATGCGGAGTGCCTCTGTAGAGAATTGATGAGAATGAAACTTACAGCTGAGCCCTTGCCCTCGCCCTTGAAGCTACCTCCAAGGTCGTTCACAACAACGTTGGCACCACGACTGCCGAAAAAGACCGCGTACTCGCGCCCAAGACCACCACCAGCGCCAGTCACGACGACAGTCTGGCCATCATACCGCAGCTCTGAGGGCGCCATATTGATTTCTATGCGCTCAAACAAGCCGATACTCTAGAGAGAATGACTTGCAGCTTGTTGTGGAATGCGACTCGCAAGCAATGAAAGAGAAGCAAGCAGCTCGTAGTGATTCGAGGGTATCAGCAAAGATCCCAACGACTTTAGATAGAATAATGTGGTGGAGCGAGGATGAGGGAAAGGTGTATAATAGAACAAACAGAGTCTCAGCCAGCACCGAGGTTTTGATCACGTCCTCGAGAAAGCAGCCGAGCTCTCGCTGCCGGCTCGAGGATAGCAGCCCTGAACCTCGGCAGTTGCTCACATGTCCAGACGCGCATTATGTGGGGACCCCAAACAGAGCCTTGGCGTCGTGCGAGCCTCATCATCTGCTTTCACATGTCCGCCAACGTGCGCCTTCACATGAAGATTCGAAAAGTCTGGGGAAGTGGATATGACGCGATGTCATTCTTATGGGAAGTGAGCCGATCATGTGCGCTTGTGCTTACTGTACACGACCTCGTGCTCAGCGCTGGTGAGGATGCGATGGAAGAATACCTACAATTTAGCATATGCAGGACAATGCGCAAGTATCATGCAAATAACAATACTCTCACGGTGAGGGTATGGTTCATTAAGAATCCGTTGTAATACTTTTGAGGTTGCGCTCGGAGTATAAGATGCTGAGGAGAATTTCGGAGGAATTGGTTCTGGACTACGCACCCAGCTCACCACAATGACAAGACGGCAATTTTATTCGGACGTGTTTTGAGCATAAGCTAATAGGGAAAATTCGGTATGGCAAAGACGTGTTTGTAGTTCTCTAGAATCGGGTGCCAAGCTTGAGACGTCACGTGGTTGGCAAGCTGACTGCCACAGGTCAGTACATACCTTGAGAATCAAGAAGAGTACAGTGACTCAATTCTTCTCCATGCTACTATGGGCAGATCACGCGCATTGGTTGGCGGTATCGACATCTGCCCATATTTTCTGTCTTCTGACCAATCTGTCAGGCTGCGATATCGTCCTGGCCAACACGCAAATACTTCCGGAGTGCGATATCGTAAGGAGGTGGACGATTATCTTGACCATTCCTCGAAACGCCACTTCCAGCGCAGTAAAGGTCCAAGCATAGATCATTCTCTCCCTTTGCAATGCTTCAGAAGCTTTCTCAATACTGTCAGGGAGTTTTGAAGGGCTGCATGAGTATGCATATGATGCCTATGTTCATTGAAAACCTCTCCGCAAGGTCTCACCACTCCATGCACGAACACTTGCCTCTTACAGCACAGATGTTTCCCACGCATACGCCACTCGGATACGAAAATAACACTCTTTGTCCTCCGGAATAGGGATACTGACGCGCTGCCTGTCGTGTGCAGCATGTCGAGCGAAGACTGAGATGCGTGTCTGTGTAACATTGGGTGGAACCGGCCCACGTTCCCCGCTTCACTATTCTCGTGGAGTGGAAGAATCCAAACAAGGATCATCAAAGCTGCTATTCCATACAACTGTGGTGGCCTGTCCGGTGACTGACCGAAGCTGCACTGCGGGTATTGACTCGCCGCATGTGCAGAAGCCAGCTCCGGACCCAAACCGCAGGCTATCACTAACGATGGAAAGCGACTAACATCTCTGGTGTAGCAAAGGATTCGTCCAATTTATTATGGCGTTGCTTGAATGACGATAATACGTTTTTGATTGGCGCAATGCTGCCAAAAGTGATGTGTCGGTCTCCAAGACCCCTTGTTACTTTCCAGACTGATGATAGCTATGGTTTAGAACATATAGGCGCACCCATGTTCGTGAATGTGTGCGGTTGACTTGGAAAGCGCCGGTCGCTGGTATTGGCGTTCCGTCCAATGTGCTGACATGACCGATGTCCGTCAGAAGAGTCAAAAGACTCAATTGCGGCATCGGAAGGCTTGGAGAAGGGCTTGCCAGTTACATCCTGGTGCTTGATCAGCTGGTGACAGGATAGCCTTCAAGCAAGAAGCGGCGGGAATGCTGGGTTGGCCCACATGGCTGCATTCGGGGGTATCTATCGTGCGATCACACCATAGACAGACCTTCTAGACAAGCTACGGTCATCCGATGCCTCGCCTAGATACGCCAATGACGACGGTTATACATTTGGTGCAGGGTCAATCAATAGGATTCCCGTGCATGATGCGCGAAATTCAGGCCCGACCCTAGCTCACCGCGTGGAGTGCTGTATCAAGACCTGAACATGCAGATCCCTTGATGGCTGGGAGCTCTGCTGTGCTCTGGTGTCTATTAGTGTCACTGCAGAGCCACTTGGGTTCCAAAATTCCTGGCAAACAAGAGACTCTTAGCTCGACAAACGCAGAGCCAACTTGTAGATGCGGTCCATGAGCGCTTTACTTTGACGCGATCTGCTGAATCACGATGGCTAGAAGAATGTAACGTGCTGTGAATCTGGCCCTGGAGGAAATGGCGGCCAATCGCCGAAAATCCCGGTCTTATTCGCGCTAGCTGTACATTAGTCGAGCATGGACATGCACCGACTGAGGACGAGCCTTTCCAAAGCGGCGACGACTCAGAAATGTCCAAAGCCGAAGAGCTTGCAGCCCTGTTCGCCATTTCCCCGGAGCAGATCTTCCGTGGGTCGCATATTGGGCTTTCACCTCCAATCCGTCGACAATAGCAGCATCGCTGTATATCTTTTGCATGCCCGAATATCTCGGCACGTCAGCGCTGCCCCTAGGACGCGCTCAGCCCGACGCCATGTACACGGTAACTTTTTGACAGGAGGCTTGACGGGAGCGACCGTTGTGGAACCTTTGTCGACAAGGTCTTCCAGGTAAAGCCACACAACCACATATGGCTTCTAGCGGGTCAAAGTGAACACGATAAGCTGCCCTCGATGTGCTTGTCTGAATATGGGGTGTCCCCAGGGTGGAGACCACGGAGGGGTGATCAAAAGATCCTTGTCATGCTGCCTTGTGAGCTACAAACCCATGGTATCTGGCGCTGAATAGCCAAAGGTGTCTCGCCCTTGCAACAGGACCTTTCTTCGCGATTGCTGATGCCGGACTCTTGCTTCATCATCTGTTCAGCCGCGGATAAATGCCGAAGCGCACCGCTTTCGGCCATCTTGACCTTGGCTCAAGATACCGATCAAGAGAAATCTCTCGAGTTGCGTGTAACCATGAAAGCTTCTGGCGGGTCGCAGTTAAGTCGCTTCCCGGGAAATGAAGCTGCAAGTGCATGATGTTGAATAGATTACCTTCCGGGCTTCCGGGTTGTGAAGAGGGAGGATTCTCTAGGTCTGCGGGGCGGCATGACATGCAAGCTCTCCATAGCTTACAACAGCTGACCGCTCTTACGTCCTCGACGGACCATCCGAGCTTGTCGCATGCCAATCCTGGTACCCAGGCATCGATGATTGTTTCGGTGGTCCTCATGACGCTTCGTAGTCTTGCAGCTCCTGGGCTTCTTAGCGTTGCTGCGATTGACCATTGGGGATCATGTCCATTCCGCGTTGGGTGCTTTTCCTAACCGAGACAAGCACTGCCGGAAAGGCTGTCAATTCTCGAGCCGCCTCTTATTAGGAAAAGTGGAAAGAATCGGCTGTCACATACAATTGCTCCTATAGGTATAGGCGAACCACGACTGCCATTTGCCACATCAGTGGAGCTTCGTTCCTTTTCTGGGGACTTCATGTAGACACATGGCTTGCCGTCTCTGGTGTGATTATCAAAGTGAAGCTCGCTAACCACAGTGTTCCGGCAAATTGCGCCTTTTCTTGTTTGCGAGCGAAAATATCATTTTCTGCTCAACAAGCGCATGTTGCTGCCCCTCCGCGGACTCCTCACATCGGCCGGGTCTATCCTGGTATTGATATCGATCACAGCATCTTGTGTACAACGCGACTCGGTATGGTTGATGATCATGAGAGGGTCAGTATTCATGGTAGGATCTTTCAAAAAGTGTCCGTGGATGAGAAGATATACTGCGCTCCTGTCGCAGATGACGACATTGAAGAGGACAGGTTGGCGGCACAACACAGCCTCTTCTTCAGGCTTCTTGGGGACTCTCTGATATCTCCTGCGATTCGTTTACGAGAGCCCGACAAGGTACTGGACTGTGGTTATGGCGGCGGTGACTGGAGCGTAGATTTTGCAGAGGAGTTCGAGGATTGTGAAGTGAGTATCATTGCGGCCTGCTCATGATGCATTGGCAATCTATCAACTCTTCCCGCGACTTAGCTGACGACTGAAGGTGACTGGCATCGATCTCTACCCAATGTAAATCGCCCGTGTGCAAGTTTCTCTTGCACAGAGACTGACTTCACATCTTCTGAGCGTAGGGAGCTTCCAGTCCATCAACCAGACAACCTGGAACTTTTCGCGTACAACATGAATGACCGGCTGAACGATACCGAAGTCTTCCAATCGAGAGCGTACGACCTCATACATTCCAGATGTGTCGCCCCGGGCATCAAGAAGAATAGATGGCCGTCTTATTTCCGCGACATGAGGGTGTTATTGCGACCAGGCGGTTGGGTCCAGGCTGCGGAGTACCATATGCACGTGCAGTCAAACAGTGGCTCGCTTACCGTTCAATCGGCAGTGTATCGATGGTGGTTGAACTATGCGCAGGCAATGGCGGGCATGAACCGTGATCCTAGAGTTGGTCCTAGGCTCCAGGAGTTCATGGCTGCCGCAGGCCTTCGGGATGTCCAGCACCAGTATATAAGAATGCCCATTGGAGGTTGGGATCCAAGTGCGTACCATCTGCGTAGCGCTCTTCTACAGAGAGAATCCACTATCTCATTGCTTCCATGAGAAGTCTCGATTTTGCTCGTGACAGGAGCGGGCTGCACCTACGACCATGGCTGACCTTTAGCAGATCCTTCCCAAAGCAGACTTGGTCGCGACGCGGTCGGCGTTGTTGGAGACATGCTCGAATCGCTCGGGCTATGGCCATTTACTTCGCATCTTGGATGGTCATTTGCTCAATTTACACAGCTCATGCAGGCGGTCCGGGCTGAGCTCCAGAACGACGAATTGAGGCTCTACATTCCGATGTAAGTAGCGTTGACACGACTCTTTAGGGCGATGCTGATTGCCCTCAAGCCATATTGTTGTTGGTCGTCGATGAGTGAGTACCTGGCTTGCGGTCCCTCGGGCGTACGCAGCTGAGTGGATCTTGTAAGAGATGTTATGGTCGAACTTTAGGGATCTCATGGTTTCCCCGGAGATGAGGCAGATGCAACAAAGATATTGTACAACAGCTTTGCCCGAGACATGGTTCATGCACGTCTTTTCATCTTTCATAACCTTGACTCCAACCTATCCACCGTGTGTTGATGCGGCTCCAGGGAATAATTTGCCTTCTCAATCTTGCATTGTCATCGAATCCGAAGTGTCATTGGTAGGCACGATACCGTCGCCTGGGGCCCCAGTCCACGTCCTTCGCTTTTGACTTTCAATTCGAGTGTTGCATCGTAACAGCGCTATGGGGATCGGACATTGGTTCGGCCAGACACCGAGTGTGCGGTGAGGCATCGGCTGTCCTGAACTTTGGCGAATAAGGGACCCATGGTAACCTATGCGAGGGTAGGTACGGAAGCGCGCGGGGTGAACTTGGGTCTTCGGCGACCGGCGCATGGGAGCGGCAACGCCACGAAGGACGATGCTAATGATTTAGCCCTCATGGGCATCGTGTGCGTATCGGAACCATGCTCACTTGCACAACTGACTACGGTTCAGCGAGTTGGTGGTGTGCTCGTCGTCTGATGAGAATTACATGGTTGGTTCGTCGATAAAATCCACACTCGCGGAGTTTCCAGGGCGTAGAAACGTTACATATGGGTACTTTCATGAAACCATCTCCTCTGGTGAGCCCGCGGAGTCACATCAGATCATAGCGCCACAGCGTCGACTATGAGCAAAGCTAGACTTGTCGATACAAGAAAAGCATTCGCCGCTGGAGTTCAGATCAGGATTGAAATCAGTTGGGAAAGGTTGAGATGCAGTCAGAAGGGATGGAGGGGTAAGGGAAGACAATCGTGTGAGGTCGTTAGCGTCTTGAAGAAGGTGGAAAGAGCGATGGTCGCCCACGTCAAAGCAAGCCTTCAGGCCTTTCTCAAGCAAGGGCGGACGCACTGGGCTGTCTTCTGCAGCATGCATGATTGGATTTCACACTCCGGCAGATTGGTAGCGAGTTGATACTTATGGGGCGATGGCGCGCTCGGGGTGCCCAGCTTCCACGCCGCACGCCTTGATGGCAAATCAGCAACCTTACCGATGCCTCTCATCTTCCCGAGTGAGAAGCGGCGTACCGGTATTAATAACGGTTCGATCTCGTTTTCCTGTCAGCCGTTAATGCCGCGATGGACGATCAGGACAACATGTACGAGGGCATACGACACATCTGATGTAAACGTGCGATCACCAAGAAGCACTATCCAAAGTGGTATAGATCGTGCCTCAATCGAACTGGCTCAACGTCAACAGCTAACGCAACACGTGAGTGCTAGCGCATGTGGGATGTGAAGACAACCTTGGATCCCGCTTCCCCGGAGAAGCACGCGCATGGCGCCGACTCGGCACCAAAGAGCGAAGAGATGCCCAAGCACGGAATTGCACTCGACTTACCAGCCTTCACCCCTAGAACAAACATTCATTGCCACAAGAAGGTCATCCCATCAGCAACGTACGGCACTACGATTACCGTAAAGATCGTTATCTAGTACTACACGCATCGTTTTAGACCTTGGCACGACGGTCGAATCTGGTATGGCCAGATCGATCGAGACGCCGTTGTGGTATAACTTTTAATCCAAACCATCATAAATATTCTCCGCGGCGAGATGACTATCGGCTATGCACTCAGCATCCTCTAATCCATACAGCAGTATGGGACTTAGTGATTGGAATCTGACATCAGCATCCAGCGCACTACGACGACGACAGACTTGGCTATTGATGAATTCAGCACGGAACCTCTGTTAGGGACTCAAGGAGATGTTCATTGCACTGACCCCTGGTTCTTGCCGATGCCCCATGTTGCAATGTGCATGAATGCGCAGAGCAATCTCGATCTCCGACACCCTTGTCTGCGCGACAACGGTTATCGAAAACCGTGCGGAAAACATTGGCATACTCACAACGCGCATTGGCTTTGAGCCATGACGTTGCCAAATGGCCACGCATCTTTCGTGCTTTTCAAATGCAACATGTCACCCATCATCGGAAGGCAAAGACGTCCTCATGTTTGCAAGCCCTCCCTTCTCGCACCTAATCCGTCTCGGCCAATCTACCACGAATTCTGCCGGGAAGCGATTCAATGGATATGACAAGTTGGACTGGGCACGATGCACTGAACTCTTCGTATTCGACGATTCGACGGGACAGTTCTTGCATGTACGCTCAACCTTTCCAAAAAGCCGACCTCAGCTTCTGGATGGTACCTGAGAACGGTCATCAAGAAAAGTTGTGCGCTCTCGGTATTCCTTATTAGGCTGATCCCACACTGACTACATGCGAAAAGCGTTTAGCTGCCGCACCCGACATCATTACAACTTCTAACCGGGCTCACGTCCGCTCGCTGACCCCGCGAAGTAGCTTCATTTTGCCGTAGATTGGCTCCATGGCTTCCCGGAAAACGCGTCGGCGGAGAGGAGTTCCTAGCGCTCCGCACAGGACCCGATCGCCACCAGAAAGCGGATTGTACAAATACCTGCACATACTTCTGCGCGGTGGAAGTACCAATCCCATATCAACTCTCGTCACACAATGCTTGCCTGGTCTCTACGATTGCTGGTCGCGAACTTGGCGATTGCTGGGGGACTAGCCGAGCGATCATCGGAGTGCTGGAAGGATGGCCAATTCAAGACGCTGGTAACCTTTGGCGACAGCTTCACCGATGAGAACCGTCTTGGTTACTTTATCAGTACGTAGAGCTATGCAATGAACAGACAAGTATCGTGCTGATCGGTCGAATCGCAGACAATAAAGGCGCAGCGCCTCCGGTTGGATGGGATGCCGGCGTGGGTTATAACACAGCGTCCGGAGGGCTCTCATGGGCACGTTATGCTAGCATCTACTCAAAGAGTACCCTCTACAACTACGCTGTGTCCGGCGCCGTATGCTCGAACCAGGTCACTCCACGTCAGTTCGCTGCCATAAATGCACCGTTCCCAGATATCGCGGGCTATGAGCTTCCAGCCTTCATCGCAGATTCGAAGTACCGCAGGCCCAATGGCACGAAGTTTTTCACCGGAAAGCCGGATGATACAGTCTACGCCATCTGGATTGGTACCAATGACCTCGGGAACGATGCTTTCTTGACCGACAGCCAGATCAAGGGCAAGACCGTTGCAGATTACATTGACTGCGTGTATAGCCAAGTCTCGCGCCTCTATGACAACGGAGCGCGCTACTTTGTCCTTCTGAACCTCGCACCTCTGAATCTCTTCCCTCAATACGCTCTCCCCGAAGACGGCGGCCTCCCATTTACCCAGTACTTCGCCAACAAAGCGGGCATGAACTCGACAGCCATCAATGGACGCATGCACGAGACGGTCGCTGCGCTAAACCAGGTCTACAAGTACCGCACGCCATATGAGGTCGATGTCCAGGAGACTTGGGACGACATCAAGATTGCAAACTTTGACGTCAACTCGCTCATGACCGATATTTACTACAGCCCTACGAAGTACCTGAACGGTACTGCGCCAGCCAATGTACAGGGCGTGGTCAAGCTATGCAATGCTCAGGGCGCAAATTGCACGACGAACTCGAGCCCGGATAGCTATGAGTGGTTTGATCCTCTACACCCGAGCGAGCAGACGAGCCGCATTGTGGCGAGGGAGTTTGTGAATGTTGTTGGTGGGAAGAGCAAGTATGCGACATACTGGGGCTAGGCAATATACTGATCATGAGGCCTGATGAGAAAACGTGGCATTGTGGTAATGTGATACTATCGGAATGAGGATGCAAACGCAAGAGTAACTAATAAGGCTATGACTCATCTAGATTAGATCAAGCACACAACCAGTATATAAGAGGTTTCAGGCTCCGTTACCTTGTATACTCCAGCAATCTGTTGCCTTCTTATCGAGCTTCAAAGACATTCTCATACTCTACCATAACTTCCCTACCTCTTATCCTCCGAATTTCCCTCACGTCCTTCTGATGTTCGTTGCCATATGACATTATCGAAAACGCGCCGCGCCTCCTTCATGAGCTCTCTCGCCTCTGCACCTGTCTTCCTACCTCCAAAAAGCCAAGATCCCGTACCATGATTCTTGTGGTCTCTTCGAAAGCTCGGTATTATGTCTCAGATCTTCAAAGCCAGGAAGAATTGAACTCCGTGATCGAGAGAATAATGTTCATTGTCAAAACTACGCTATGGACATTTATGAGTTCTTCTCTGGACTCCTCTTCTTGATCTGAAACTACACTATCTTCAATCTACTGATCCCAAAAAGCTTCGTAGGAAGGGCATGTGTCCTGAGGGGTTCCTGAAACCCCTTGCTCTTGTTTCTATGTCTCCTCCGTCCTCTGTATCAAAACAACAGTATCGCCGTCAATTTTCTCTAGATTATGCGGTCCAAAATCGGAAAGACATCAAGTTCATGTCTGAAGGAGTGAACGCGGATCCAACATGAACCATGGGTAAATCATCGCCTTCCCTGTCTCCGTCCTCCCTTCTTTCCACTGTCCACATTCTAATATTGATCATCAAAATGATACGGCTGGACAATTCATGGCTCCTGCTTGCTTCGGTCTACCCAAAAGCAGGATTGACAAGTAGATGTCCCGATGAAGTCCTTCTACCAACGAAATCAACATGATTGCCCACAATGACCTTTCCCGTTCTTCTGGACAACGAAGCAACTCAAGAAACTGGCCATGTCCGTGAACTCGGAAGCTTTCTATAGTACACACCAAGCGCAAAAAACAATACAATATCTCTAACTGACGCCGTCTTTCTGCTTCTTCACATCCACTCCGCTTCAACTGTCCTTTCCTTCTTCCTTCTTATCCCTATTATAGAGCCCCAGCCACCAGAATGAAAACACACGAATTGCATGACTGCTTCGCTCCTGCTTCTCTTTTACAGTACCATGACACTAAAGGTAGATGCTCGTTTTCAAGACTTCTCTTTTCACAAGACCAAACCACACAAGTTCATGACCTGTGCTTGACCTTCTGGACCAAAAAGTTATGAGCACCTACCCTATGTGTCGAAGTCCCTTAGGTATGTCGTATGACAGAACCCGACACGGGAGTATATATCCCGTCAACTTCTTCCATCCTTCTCCTTCACACAGCCATTGCTCTTCGCAAAGTTGCCGCCTTAAAAGCCTACATCGTAACGCTGGATGCTTGCGTCCTTGCTCCTCGTTCCCCTTCTAAAAGACCTTACTAGCGGATATATGTTCTCTTTCAAATCTTTCCCTTTCTCGAGATCAAAACCACGGAACGTGGAGTGCATGACGCTTCCGCGTTTTGCTCGACCACAAAGTCTTCGCCGCGCTCTCTATGTCCTGAGAGATCTGGAGCTCTCTCAATTTGGAAGGCCTGTGCGGGGACGGGGTATATAAACGTCTCCTCAATCGTGCGTCTCTTTCACTACTCATCTGCACACTCAAAAGTGCCAGTCATCAGAAAAATGCCAACTTCCGATGTATGACTGCTTCTTTCCTGCTTGAAATTCAGAGCCTCCGCTGTAATGTTCCCTCGGATTTCTTGCTCGCCTATAAATTACAGCGGTCTTTAGGGATGATTTTATTTTATTTTACTGGGAAGTCATGACGGCTTGGACTCTGCCAAGGTTCTGAGTTCTCGAAGTTTAATAGAGGCAGTACCACGTGCCAAAAGCGCGAACAAGTCTGTGTGTAGGAAGAATACGCGGGGTTCGAAGATGGCCGATCTTGGAAGAATGAGATCGTGTGCGTAAAAGTCAATGCTTGCTGATATGTGAACAATGAAAACAATACGATCCTTTTTTCTGAATCTAAAAGTGCGCTCTGGGTATCAAATAAGTTCTTCTCCACCTTACTTCTCATCCTCAACCTCGCTTTCGTCCGATTTCATCACAGAACATTACATCACTCAAACACCTCAAACAAACACACTATCCAGCACCCCCTCAATCCACCCCTCCCAATCCCTCCTACTCTTCCTCACCACCACACCCTTCCCCTTCCCCACCTCCTTCTCTAACCCACCATCCACCTTCGCGCCCTCGCCCTGCACGGCCCACCAGTCGCGCTCCGCATTCTCCTTCGCCCTCTGCACGACCCTATCCTCATCCTCGACTCTATACAAGTCGCACTTCTGACATTCCCTACACTGTTCGCCCGGTCTATCGCGGAAATGCTGACAAAAGTGGTGATAACCCTCCTGCGCCAGACCCTGGCGACAAACGTAGCACATGCTGTAGCCGCAGAGGCAGACGAGTTTGTTGCAGCCTTCGGATTTGACGAAGCCGAGGTTGCATTGGGGGCATGTGCGTTTGACGGCGTCAGTGGTGGCGCGCTCAAGCGCTAGGCGGAGGGAGGTGAGTTGCGAGGAGTAGCATGTGTGTGGGTCGTGCCAGGGCGCGGAGCACGTGAGGCATGATGCGCGCCCGCAGGTCGGTGAGAGGCATTGGAAGCGCAGGCCGCGGCGCTTGAGGTGGATGCGGCGGAGGGCGGTTTGGAATGTGTCGAAGAAGGGCAGGAAGCTGGATGATGCGGAGAAGATGAAGGTGCAAAGACCATAGAGGATGACGAGAACGATGATAAGGAGTTGAGTCGTGATGGTGAAGAGGAGGTCGAGCAGCGGGGTGGAGACGATGGTAGCGAAGGAGGTCTGTTGGGGCTTGAGGCGGAGCTTTGCGAAGAGGTCTTCGTCTGGAAGGGCGAAGTCGTTGAGCTCGGCGTAGGAGCAGAAGGGGCAGCGAACGAGGGGGAGTTGGGATTTGATGAGTGCTTCATTGGCGAAGCGTTCGTTTAGTTTGGCGAAGTTATCTTCCCCATCCTTCTCCTCGTACAGTGCGCGTTTGACGAAAGAGAGTGGGACGCAGCCTTTGCATTCTTCAGTCCCGTCCATCATCGGGGCTATGCACTTGAGAGTACACAGCTCCGTGTCGATGTTCCGCGCCCAGCCCTGATCATACAATGCCGCATTGACAGCATGCCGTATGCACCGGAAGCAGATGTAGTGTCCGTCGACATCACAAGCGGACATCTGCTGCAAGGTGTTTGGAATGAAGCAGCATTCGCAGTCGTACATTTCGCCCTCCTTCTCCGCCTCCTCTTCATTCCACTGCAGCGCCAGCTCTTGATCCTGCTGCAGCTGTTCTTTGCGTTGCTTCTCTTGCTCCGGCACGATCAGGCTCTCGTACAGCTCCTTGTTCAGCTCATCGCTCTTTGTCTTGACCAGCAAGGGCAATCTCGGGCGGTTTGTTCGTGCATCCGCGGCTGCCCAAATCACCAGCGGATGGTCTTTGGCGGTGGGTGCTTTCCGCCGCATGAGAAAGTTGGTGATACTTGACCTCCAGCTCTTGCTCGACAAACCAAGCAGTGTCGGTCTCGCGTGTGTATAGCTCCAGTTGTACTCGGCCAGTACTGCCTTTATTGTTGAGTGACTCAGGCCCTTGAACTCCTGATACAGAGCCTCCTTTGCCGCATCTCTATATCGTCTAGATCGAAAGGTATCTTCCAGGGCGAGCGGGTTCCCGCGTGTGTCTCTCGGCTCGTCTACGCTTCGATATTTGTATGTATGCGCCGTTTCCCGCTGCTCCTCCTGTTCGGCTGGCATCCGATACCGGCCTCGGACATACTTGTGGCCGTGCTTTAGCAGCGTCTCTGTTATGACTTGAAGCCTGCTTTCTTCGCTGAAGCTTGAAAGCATCTCGCGGAAGACTTCAGGCTGGATGTCGGGGAATATGTCGGTGAGGGCCTGCAGGGCGACATTGAGGTCGCGCAGGTCTGGTTCGTCGAGACCATGGTGGCTTCCTGGGCGCGGAGGGCTCGTGGCTCCCTGGGCTGTAGCTGAAGCGCGGCGGACGTTTGCAGGCCGTATGAGAGACGAGAAGACGGTAGCCATCGAGGCCAAGGTCGCGCTGCACCGTCCGAAGTGCAAGTCGCTAAGGTACAATTAAAGTAATAGGGTGAGAAGGTCAAATAAACATTACAAAATATTAGAGAAGGCGCGAAGGTGGACGGCAGGTGGTGAATGGAGAGCCGTAGTTTTGCTGCGCGCTCATGATGATTGAACCGTGGTTCGAGGATCCGAGTCGCAGTTCCGCCGCGCGTCATACCGGAACCCTGCCAATCAACGCCTGAGCACGTGCATCCTTCCATCATTCCTTCAGCCTACTCGCCATCACCCACCATGACAGCCGACACAGGTATGAGGCAATAACATCGACCAAGAGTCTGATAGTCCAGCATGCCTCCACTAGACTCGTTTTGCGACTTTTGCAAAAATCTCTTCTGCCGCAACAAGGGAAAACTGCCTGTGTATAAATGTACTATGAGCATCCATCCGTTGTACATCCTTTCTTGAGCTGACACATCTAGCCCGTTATACCATCGACCGTTCCATTGATAGATCTCAATTGTCTCAGTCTCTTTCCTACTGCGCCTTGTGTAGATTAACCTGCAATTTGCTAAGGAGATATCGAGGCCACCCAGAAACTCCTAGGAGAGCTAGATACACATTTTACATCAACTGTAGAACGGGGGCCTTGGTGATATTCGATATTACAATCGATCTGGAGGACTTTACCGATAAGTTCCCTCATAAATTTCTCCTCACGCTCTCTCCTTCCAATGGTGAGCCAATAGAAGATGACGGCAATTATCCCGCAGCATCGCTATCTACGTCTGGAAATGACAACACGGGCGTACCATGGAGCTGGCTGAAGTCGTGCATGTCGGAATGCCGTAATAATCATCGGGCATGCAATCTTCATGTTCAGGACCGGCGGCTTCCTACCCGGCTCATTGACGTTGGCACTCAAACCACCGCCCGGCCCCGTCTTGTCATGACTGGTACATTGCCTCAATCTGCTTGTGAGAAAATCACATATATTGCTCTTAGCCACAAGTGGGGAACGAGAAAGTTCACTGTGCTTACCAGCCAAAATATTGACGCATTTGAAGCCTGTTTACCCCTCGAGGAACTGCCAAAAACCTTTCAGGACGCTATCCACTTCACTCGTCAGTTCGACATCAGGTACCTGTGGATTGACTCCCTTTGCATTCTGCAAGATTCTTCTGAAGACTGGCAGGCAGAAGCACCGGTTATGCATTCGGTGTACAGCAACAGCTGCCTCAACATAGCCGCTTCCGAATCAGAGAGCCCATCAGAAGGACTCTATCCGCGGAAATATGCATATCTGGAACAGCCAATCCAATTTTGTCACGAACACGGCGATTCTCGTGACCCCATCAACTGTCATTATGAACCCTGGGACGATATTGACGGATTTGTTCCTCTTAGCCAGCGCGGTTGGGTTCTTCAAGAACGCCTCGCCAGTCCGCGAACAATACATTTCATGTCGACCGTTTTGTGGGAATGTCGGGAGTCGCGAGCCTCTCGGATCAGTCCAGCGTTCTCCGCTGTTTACAGTGAAAAGATTTGGCAAGGTCAAAGCATCAATAACGATCGCGATGCAGCCTTCGCGTGGTATCGCACGATTGAAACATACTCCAAGTGTGCATTAACTAAGCGAGACGATAAACTCGTCGCCATCTCTGGTCTCGCAAAAATCATGCAAACCTTCACGCGAAGTGACTATCTTGCTGGTATGTGGCGAGCCGATCTTGCAAGGAGTTTGCTTTGGGTACCATACGAGGATGCGGCTAGCCATGGTTCACGAAGACCTCGTGTCGTCGAGCAACAGGGTAAAGGGCTCGCGTAGATCACATTAGTTCAAATATGCTAATAATCCCAGCGCCTTCTTGGAGCTGGGCATCTGTCGACGGCCCGATCCAAATGATATATGCACACCAGTTTCACAATCTGGTAGTCGATATCATTGAAGCCGAAACACGCCCCCTATACAGCGATCTTTTCAGCAACATTGCATCAGGCCATCTTGCGCTTCGAGGGCGCATATATCTACTCGGAATCTTTTCGGAGGTCTGGAGCCAGTTCAAAGACGCTAACCTCATCCACCAGCCCTTCGATTTTGGCTTAGATGGCCACGGTGAACATACCGAGGAAGACGAGAATGTCTACCTGTTGCCAATTGCGTCACTGATGCTGTATTCACAATTGTATTTCTTCAGCTTGCTGTTGCAACAAGATAGCATGCGCGATGGCACACTCGCATACCGGAGGATTGGCTTCTTCGTCGTCCAAGAAGTAGGAATTGTCGGCAGTAGCAAGTATTGGGTCCCGCATTGGACGCCACCGAGTACAGGGTCTAGTTTGAATGAGGAGATTGTCCTTGTTTGAGCTCGTTGCCAGCAGGATTAGAAGTATCTCTTGGGTACCTGAAGGGTGGGGCACATACTACGACTGTCTTGATCATAGATGTCACATTGAAGACACAAGGGGTGATCTAGAAAGAAAGCTAATCACGACTCGCCGTGAACATTCCTTTCATAGAGCAGACTTGAAACATGCCACGAACGACATCTACAATGGTCAGACGACAATCGATGAATCCTACAACTCTTCCAAATCCAGCCACCACCGCACATAAAGCGGGACGACTCCACTCAGCTTTTCCATTCGCAACCAGAACGAGCAAGGACTCCATCCCGTGGGACGACTACCCAAGACAACAGGCTTGTAATAGCCATGAACGATTTACTATGATAGGACTGTAGCTTGAGTATAGTCGTTTTTAAAAAAAACATTGGAACCTCGCGCTATGATCAAGTGCTCGATAGTAGCCGCATATGAAGCATGGGTGGAGATGATGATGTTTGGTATAATGGGACATAGAGCAGGCAACGCGCGAATTCTGCGAACGTTTTACACGACAGACTCCGCACATAGATGCCGTCGTCTTCTAATTTGAGTCAAGAAATGGGGCTATAGCGCGAGGTGTGGATACAGCTTCTGGAAGTGATCGTGCAGAGACACATGATACAGCAGTAGCTCTTTTTGTGGTCGAAGCAGGAGAAGAGCAGGTCATACGTCAAGCCATCGACCATTTGAAACCTTCAACTTGAGGTATCCAAAGTAGAGTGAAGAAGGAAGATAGGCAAGAGAATTGAGCGAGATTTATACCCACGACAATGCAGAGCCATGTGATGCATTTTGTTTCGAACAGGGAAATGCCCTCGTGATTATTGAAAAGTGCGGGAGACGACACTTCACGCACGCGAGCATGCGGAGACTTCCGGAAAGGTTTTATAGATCTTCAGGGGATTTTGGTTTTCACCTCGCTTCATTCGGTCGCAGTTTTGAGAAGGGACGTGATCACATGTGGGCGATCGTGTGCTGTTCGAAAGGCAAAAGGTTCCGCCGGCATAGATTAAAATGAGTGTGGTTTGCTGGGGAAGGAAAGGCAGAGCCGACATGCAGGCATCGAAAGCTCACATTTAGTGAAATGATTGTTCACGCTTTATGTATTGCTGTGCGATGGCCGCTTGAATCATTACCAACGTAGTGACATATTTATGGTCATAGTCGAGCCCTTCACACGCAACTACAGGCATTAGTTCGACAATGATAAAGACCAAAGCCATAGTGCGCATGCTCAGGATGGCATTTGTCGAATTGAATGGTTTGATCGGTGATATCGAGGGAAGGAGGTTGAAGCGCACAAATCCCCCTTTCACCTCATTTCCCACAACAGCACGATGCATCACAATCATCCTTTATCCTATCTTTTCCACTGAAGGTCCAGTCTTACCTCAAGATTCCCCGTCCAAAAGATGAAGTTGCTCAGCGCAGAACGCCACGTTCCTCGCTTACCTTATCCCCTGCCCACAACACCATTCCACACGCTTTTCACGACAACAAAACAGCAAAAAAACAAGGTGTTTCCGACACCGGGAATCGAACCCGGGCCTTGCCGGCGCTTGAGAGCGAACTACTCTGATGAGAGCGGCAAATCCTAGCCACTAGACCATATCGGATGTTCTTGATGCTTTGATGAAGAGATTCAGGATTAGATAAATTATAATGTAATTCAAATTTCTGGGACTTCGAGCATGATACCAAGATCATCTCCAAGGCAGTTTAGACGTCTCGAAAGTGTTACCAAGGTGGGGCAGCTATGTTGGGGCGCCTTGTTGGAAAACCTTGGTGGTCCGGCTGACTTCGGCAAGGGCTTGCATTCTTCCTGCTACGTGATCGGGCGATAATCTTTGAGCTCAAGCAATTATTTACGACAGGATTAGCTTCGTTCTTATCGAATTGATCAGCTGCGAATTGTTCGAGTGTGTTTTTGGTGCAGAGGGCGCCAAAACACACTTGGGAGATCTGGCTTCCGTTTTTGCCTTTTGATCAACCATGAGTCGCCATTGGGGCATGCTAAGTCGCAGCAATGATCTCATCACTGCGCTGTTCGTGATTGGTCGAGCAAAAGACTGTATCACCTTGGGACCTTTACTCAGTACGAAGGAGCTAGTTTGTAATGATGCACACCACTAGCCATTATCTAGAAACACATAACCCTACGAGGAGTACTACAATGCAGTATCATAATGAGGGGATCTTACACTATTTGTATGAGGTAAAGCATGACTGTCTATTAAGATACATGAAGTCATTATATATCAAGTTGTAGCATCCACACTTTGCTACGAGACTTGGCATGGAGTGCGCGGTGCGTTACTAAAAACCAGCTTCCTCGTAGTAGCAAGTCACTTGGAGACTCAATAAGAATCAAAGCAATCACACAGTTAGATCCTTCATAGCAGGAGCAATGTAAATCTTTCGTCATACCAGCATTGGCCGGTCACTTCTTTGCTCTGCAACTGGCGACCTCACACAGCCAGACTCTAGAGGAGCTCGTATGAGGCCAAGCAGGATTTGGTAGCACCTATAGGCCTGAAATCCTTTCAAAGACAGGAATGCAAGTTCGCGCACAAAGACGGACTTAAGGACAGTTCCATCATGTCGAAAACATAGCAGTAATCGCGGGTCTGTGCCAGACAAAGGATCCGAGAGCTGCTTCGTGTATATCAAACAGGAAGGATGTATGCGGCATGCTAGTATACCACGAGCAATCATGTTGGTCGATTAGAGCTCACCTTTGCTCTTGCGGAGAATGGGCAAATGACACTCCAGAGACAGCTTAACTTCTCTTACCTAGGTAGTTACGATCGAGGACATATACCCAATTACACGTTTCTGACAACGAACTGGTCGTCTTGATTCAAGGTCTTGAGCAAAGAGCTGACGTGGGCTTCCTCCGTGGGATTACCATGCTGCGAGCCTCAAGGCCAGGATCCATGTGTGAATTCACCGGTGACTGTCGGGTTTATCGTGTATCAATCATCCGGGATGTACGAATGTACGAAGATGATAATCACTCCGTGCGACCCAATGACAGCCAATGGAATCCTTCATGAAATCCTTCTGGGGGCTAGGTAGCTTTCCTTCGGGCAAATATTACACCTACTCACTACCAGATGAGAGGTGTTCGTCTGCGAAATATTCAATCGGCAATGCCAAACGTCCCGCCGAAGTGACCATTTCAAGGGCGAAGTTAAAGACGGAACTTGGGCACCCCGAGCTACCGTAGACGCAGCCACGTAGTGCCAGCAATAGGACCCTTAAAACCGGGCGTTACCCGTCGCATACCCAAATTCTATCACAATCATTTAAGAAGTCATCCAGAAGAACGCCTCCTTCGTACTTTTTGCCCAAAGGATATATGGTGACGGGGGAAAGGCTTAAGTCCGCGGCTACGCGCATCCGACCCCACACGGCCGGAGAGTACACAGATCTCCAACCACGACGCTTGCTTGCAGCCTATAGCAGGCGTTGGACGATACGCCATGCGGCGTAGTAGGACTCGTGGTGTCGAGTGTATATAAATACAGTTGCGGATGTCATTGACAGGCACCGATCTGCTTGTTCATTGAGCATCATCTCGAATCCATACTGAACCATTGTTTTGAAAATTATTTGTTTGAAATGGCAGCGTCGTCAATCGTCCTCATCACAGGCGGAAATACAGGAATCGGCTATGAAACTGTCAAAGCACTCTACGCTTCGCCCGAAGCCCACACTATCCTGATGGGCAGCCGCTCTCTCGATAAAGCCAATGACGCAATTTCGACTCTTAAATCTGAAATCAATGAAACAAAGTCGACCGTCGAGCCTATCCAGATCGACATCGAAGACGATTCATCAATCGAAAATGCCTTTGAACAAGTCAAATCGAAGTTCGGACGCATCGACGCACTCGTCAACAATGCCGGTAAGTATTCCAATCCCATTCTTCCCTATTTTCCAAAACATCAACACGGAAAACTAACCATCATCAAGGCGGCTCATTCGACCCCCTCCTCCGCAACGACCCCAGCACCCAAAATCTCCGCCACGTCTGGAACGCCGCGTACTCCCTCAATGTAACCTCCACGCAAGTAATGACCAATATCTTCATGCCCCTCCTCCTGGAATCCCCCTCCCCGCGCCTCCTCTTCGTCACCTCCGGCCTCTCCTCCCTCACCACCTGCTCCGGCGGTCTCAACTCGAAAGCCCTCGCGCCGGAGCCGCCCAAGAAAGGATGGCCCAAGGGCGGCGCGCTGAGTATGATTGCGTACCGCAGCAGCAAGACGGCGCTGAACATGATGATGCTGGATTGGGTGCGCATGCTGGAGCCGGATGGCGTCAAGGTGTTTTGTATCAGTCCTGGGTTCTTGGCGACGGGGTTGGGTGGCATGGGGAAGGAGTTTATGCAGAAAGTGGGGGCCGGGGAGCCGAGTGTGGGTGGCGGATTCATTAAGGATGTGGTGCAGGGGAAGAGGGATGAGGATACCGGGAAGGTTATCAATAAGGATGGGGTGCAGCCTTGGTAGGGGATGAAGCTTAAAGATGCGGGTTATTTAATAGTGGTATATAGTGAAGAAGAATCAGAATATATGCAACTAGCAAATTTTTTACATGCACTGGCTGTAGTAGTCACCACTCTTGTTACATGTCGATCCCTCGGCGCACACAGTGCAACCAGAGTATGTCAGACCACCGCATTGTCCATACTTGGCAACAGTGCATGCTGGCACAGTCGGTTCCGGCTCCGGCTGCGCAGTTGTAGTAGGCGCGGGCGCTGCACTGGTGACCAGAGTGGTGGGCACTGGATCAGGCGAGCTCGACTGAACTGGAGCAGGGCTGCTACCGCCACCCGAGCCACCCCAAACTGCTGGTCCAGGAATGGTGTAGGTGGTGGCCTTCTTGGCAGCATCGGAGTCGATGTTGAAGGCAATACCAGGGTCGGTGCTCTTGTAGGCACCTGGGAATGCAACGAGGTAGTCACCCGAGGCCGATGCGCTACCAGAACCAGTCACAGTCCATTGCGAACACTCTGGGTAGACTATACAAATGTTAGCCATGTAGTCCTAAGAAGACAGAGGAGCTACGTGCATTGTGGGTTGTTTGCTTGGTGAACAGCAATGAGTTCGTGGCGGATGAGGTAGTTGCCTGGTGCGAGAGAGGCTGGAATGGTGCTCGTCCAGACAAGGGTGTCGAGAATCGAGTCGCCAGCCCATACACCTGCATTCTGTGTGCCTGATACCAGACCTTCTTGGTCAATCTTGACTAAGAGAAAGAATATCAGCCCAATGGTCTATGAAGAGACAACAGTCATGCAAGACTTACACCAGACCTTGCCAGATCCGTCGAAGCTGTCGCACGAGCCAGGGCACTTGGCCATGTACACCAGAACAGACGCAGGGCGATGAGTCCATCTGCGCGAGAATACGCGTTAGCCTGGACAGAGCGAAACTCAAGGGTAAATCTTACTGCTTCCAATGTGCTATGAGCTTGTCACCAGCAGCGAGAGTACCACTGACACCAGTGCCTAGGGCGCCGGCATTGTTGCATCGAATGTTGACAGTCTTGATGGTCAGCTTGGCCTTGCTTCCTCATGAATAACACTCACAGTCAAGTCCTTAATGACGAGCGGATCATATGTGCTGTATTGACGCTGGAGGGACTTTTGTCCGCTTGCCGAGTTATATGGCGACCATCTATCGTAGGTTAGAAAAGCTCGTACTACTTCTCAGCATGTACTGACCCTTGAAATGTTGTGCTTCCAACCTTGTAGTAGTCCACACCACCGTGGGCTTGAGCAGTGGCGAGCAGAGAAGCTGCTGTAGCAAATGCCGTAGAGACCTTCATGGCTTCGACTAGGTTGATGTGTATTTCTGTAGACTAAACGAACCTGAGGTGTGTGAAAAGTACCAGGAACCACACCAGACACGATGAGCCACGATATATACTCACGCCATCCTGGACACATGCACGACCACCCGCGTGACGGCCTCGGGTATTGTCGCGCTTCCAAATTTTCAAATCTCCACCACGTCGAGGCTGAATCAGTGCTCTGCTCGAAGCTACCATGTGCTCTCCAGAATTCTGGAGGTGGCTGCAGGTCTGTGTAACCGGGCTAGAACAGGTACGTGTAGATGAATTCTGAAATATTGCCCAATCAAATTGGAAGAAACTTCGGACGCTAGGTATGTCCGACGGTAGAGGTGGCCGTGACCAGAGTTTGATATATGAAGTGCGCAGGGGTATATATAGCCGGAGGGTCAAATCCGCGGGGAAATTGGTAACGTGCACACATATTTCGAGGCTCCGTATATGAGGTGTGGATCATGGAGTCTTGAACGAATCTTGCAAGAGATTTGATGATGCTTGGTGATGTTAGTCGAGCAGATCGATGCTTGTCTGTTCCGCAACCCAGGTTCACGTTCAAGATCATCAAAGCAGATCCAGATAGCGAGCAGCTTGCAGGAAGTTCAGATCTTTGGCTCGTCATACGGGATGCTCTGCGTGTGCAGCGGTACGCGACTCGCAAGGTTGCCACGCATGCGAGTTGCATGGCTTTTGCGCATCCTGGCAGATTGCGGAGAAGGCCTGTCGGCATGGAGCCGTGGACGTTGCACAGGAAGAAAACCCGGATGAAAGGCTTGGCTTTGCCGATGCGCGTACGTCTCCCTGACTGTGGTCGATCTCTCGTACTACGGAGGTCTCGAACAAGAGGAGAGGATTTGCCTAAAAGCTCTCACCTATCGCGCGGACACAGTCCTGTACACGGAAATAAGTGCTGGAAGGAGCTTCGCCTCCAGAGCGGATTGTGATCGCTTGACTCGAGTATAGATTGTCAATAGTGTCAGATGCACTGATGCCCATTGTGAGATAAGCTCTAGCGGAAGCGAGCGCTGCGTGGGATGCTCGATATATGAGGTTCCACGATGGACACGGTCCGTAGTAAGCTATGGGGGAATGTGTCGTCATATCTGCCTCACGATGAGTGTGTACATGGCATTCTCAGAATGCGAAAACTTGCGCAATATGGTGGCTGACATATCTGCGCACAGCGTCAAATGCCGTGCGTGTTGTGAGTGAAGGGTGAAGGTTAGTGAGTGGAAGTCTGTCAACACCAACAAGCCCGACGCTAGCATGTCGAAAGCGACGTGGGTAGTGCGACATGGCGAGCGCCAAGTCAACCACGCGTTAAAGAGAATTGTACTGTCTGTAGGTCATTGAAGACGTCCGGTCTTCTCCCCTCCAATCAGTTTTCAGTGTGCATCACCAATGTCATATGTTATGTACGAGTTGAGTACAATGTAAGAGTAAACACTTTTATCAATACTATATCCCGCATCAGCATATGGTCAAGTCGCTGAAGGTATTCCAGATCGCCCCAAACCTCCAGCTCATCTGCTGCTTCAGGCCTGTGCCATAAGTAAAAGTCCCAAGTTAATCCAAGCTCGCTTTTGAGCCTCAAGGCGAGGTATTCAAGTCATAAGCCATTACTCCACATGACCTCTGATTGAAGATAATCAGTTCCCTTACTCCTCAAACTCCTTCCGTCACCATACCCTATTCTTCCATGGACTTGGAAAGACATCCTGCTCTACTTCAGGAACCTGTCAGGTTTACGCGACTGCAGCGCCACCAGAAGGTCGTAGAAATCCTTGCGCCAATCCACGCATTCGAGGTACTCCCACCAGAGGCGCAGAGCGGGCGGATCCTCAGCGTCAGCCTGTTTCGCGAATGAGCATCCTGATGTGTTATAGCGTTTTTTTTTTCAGCGCAGACTAATTTTCACTTACAGCGTCGAAGGCATCGAGGATGAACTGCTTCTTGATCAAAGAGGTCTTCATGGTCGCCTCGCGCTCCCATTCGCGCAGCTCCTCTACATACTTGTTCACGTCCTTGGTCATCTTGTCGGTCAGCTTGACCTCCTCTTCAGAGTTTACCGTGGTGGCATTGGCGTCGCAAGCAGCATAGATGCGGCCGTCGTACTCTGGTTTCTTGAAGAAATGCAGCTTGAGGGCCTCTGTGACCCAGTCTGGGCGCAGAGGCGAGGTAAGCTCGTTGGCCCAGTACTCCTTGACATGCTCAGGTACATTGGCCATCATCGCGTCAAAACCTACCTTGTCGCTCCAGCGTGTTTGCGAGTAGTTGCCGAAGTATACGTAGCGGCCGTCTTGTTCCACGAAGATAGGAACATCGTCTGAAGAGCTCACGCCGTCAGGAAGATTGTCGTGGACGTCCTCGGGAGCGCGATTGAAGAACGGCACGAGCTTGGCACCGTGCTGGCCGGGATGCTTCGGGAGAAACGGATCGACTGTAGGACTGAGGACGAAGTAGGTTCGGTTCTTGAGCATGCATGTGCTGTTGCCTATGACGTACTTCATGCCGGGAGACCACTCACTGCCAGACAGGTGCTCATCCAGGAACTGAGGATGGAATGTGACCATCTTGTCAATCTCTGGAATCTTCGAAGCGCCTGTGAATGGAGGCAAGGTCGTGATGTAGTGCGGCTTCCATGGCGACAAGGAAAGCTTGTCGATGGGCAGCTCTCGGTGAACGACAGTAATCGGTGTGGTTGGGGGACTAGGAATAGCGACGGGACCTCTAGCCTTGGTGGCAGTATCAACCGGGCCATCAGTGACGAGGGGGTTGTTGGCGGACGCAGAAGTATCAGTTTCCTTGGCTCTAGTAGCAGTCAGTCTCGATGAACCCTCCAATAACGCCTTCTTGCATCGAAGCACATCTGACTTACCCATTGCTATCCTTGCCGCGAAGATGCGGTGGGAGCGATTTTGCAGCCGCACCGTTGCTGGCGCCACTAGCAGTGCGCAGATTAGGAGGCAAGCTGCCGTTGACCTTGGACATCATGATATCGTGCGCTTCCTTGCTGAGTGATTCTAGTTCACGCTGCAACTGTAGAGCAGACTGGCGTGACTTAGTGGGATCTTGCTCTTCAATGGTGTCGAATGACTTCTTGGCTTTCTTCGATGTGTTGAACGTGGAGGAAAGCTGATGGTAGAGCTCGTTGAGGCTATCCACGTCCCGGCGTAGGTCCAAGTGCTCTTGTTCCAAGTTCAGAAGCCGTGCTTCCAGGTAGGGTGAGGGAGGTGTGCTTAGCTGCTTGGGCGTATAGTCCACTGCAGTTGGATTCAGTGGAGTACTGCTGTTCATAGGAGGCGTACGGTCTTGATCGTAGGCACAGGATCATGCAAGAGTAGAGTGGAGGAAGCAGAGTTGGGCTATGGGACGGGTGGTTTATATACACCACGAAGGGGACCATATTCTCCTCTAGCGGTCGAGCAGCACTTTTACCTTGTCACTGAAGGTGAGAGAAATGTAAGGGCTATTGCCCAAAAGTGGGTTCCGATGGTAAGTAAAGGCAGTGTTCACTTGCGGAGAGTCTGCCGCTCTCCTGACCGCTGCCCTCGTGCTGCTCATGGACACCATATATCTCATCGTGGAGTTTGCCATCAGGATCACAAGTACACAATCAGCGGACTCGTCACGCCCCTCATCGTATGCTTGTCCTGCAGACGACTGGAGAAGGAAGCGTCATGTCACAACATATGCGTATGATGAATTGTTGATACCATTTCTAAGATCAAGCAGAACAAAAAGTGGGCTTGAAGACACGGAACTGCTCCTCTTTTCGATGTCCTAGTTGTCGACCTTCAGGTCATTGTCAGCTTGGAGAACATGGTGTGATTGAATTGAACTAGGCCACTGATGCGACCTGGCCAATCCACGGACAGACATTCATCATTTTATAAAGCGCAATTTTGTTCAAAGCATGAGACGTGATACGCTTCCACTATCAGGGGCATTTCCCATTCAGGTTCCCTTTAGGGGGATCGTGGCAGAGGCGCAAGCGCGTGAGCTTCGCGTCGCGTCGAAGACGCGTTCACGACAACATCTCAGGACCGAAGAACATATGGTCAATGTGATGTCGTAGGACACGGAAGCTGGTCTGATCGAGAGGAATCGCGTGGTCTTATCGTCGCAACGTGCCTGAGATTGGCGATTGCGGAGACGTGCCTGATGCCTCGGCCCACTAGGCTCAAATTATTTTAGCGGCGACCCTGATAAATCGGCAGGCGCGCCACGACGTCACATTCAAGGAGCAGGAGCGAATGGGTCAGCGCACATCAATTACTCCCAAACACCACCGACGGTTTGTGGACTTCGCAAAGACTCAGTCACCAGTGTTACCAGGACCACCATGCCTCCGAAACGAAACCACGACGATGCATCCTCGTTAAAGGAGAAAGCGAAAGCGCGCCGCAACGGCCCAGGGAACGCGACAAATGGCAAGGAGGTCGACAACGCATCTGTGCACAGCGGGCAGACTTCGAGCGACTCGAATCCCTCCAATGTACGTGATCTACACGTCTCGACGCTTTACTTGTAGAAATTAAGTTCCCGAACACGCAAGGCTGACAACTCGGCGTATGAACAGATTAAATGGTCGTCGCAAGACACGTCCGTCCTGCAAAGCTACCGAAGAGCCTACCGCCTCGACACACCATCCTCCTTCAAGAACCCGCTCAGCCATGTCGTCCTTAACCAGGGCATCGGACGCTTCTCTCCCACAATGGCACGGGAGAAGTCGAAACGAAGGGTGCAAAAGGAGCAGCTTGCGCTAGCGGTGCGGAAGAATTTCAACGCGTTAGGAGTCACGGAGTCGGACGTTATTGTCGACTGGCTATACAAGTCGAAAACTCAAGGTACGGCATGCCACGTTATTGCGCTGCGTATGGACCCTAACAACAGCAGAAAAAGAATTCCGCGTTCGCTTCGCGCCGCCACGGAAATGACCTCACCTTGTACCACGCATAGCTCGCTGCACTTACGGCGTTTCTTCACGATACCCACTTTCGGCATGAGGCCGGTTCATACCACACATTATTAGCATAAGCATTGGGATGGCGTTCTACACGGATATGATTTCTTGGTGGGAAATAGGAGGATTTCGGTACTCAATCATGACGGCTCGGGAATAAAAGTCGATGTCTGTACATGCGTCGCTATGGCATGAATTATATGGATAGAACATATACTGGACTACAATGATAATGGATATTAGGTACCTGTTGCGCGCATTGTTCTCTACCATTCTGCTGGGCCGATGTCGCGCTTGCCGATCGCGTGCCCGCGGCGAGCAGGAGCGCACCCGTCCATACATGCAGGAACAAGAAAAAGTCCTGAGATGGCTGCTTGAATACAACGTATTAACCTAGATACAATATATAGTTTGACCTGTTAACGTATGGAAGGGTAACGCACAGATAGAAGATGCCAGAAGATGCGTCGACGTGATTGGTTTAGACCTCGGCCTCGACGTTCGTCACTGGCACGAACTTTTTCATCCACAAGCATCGAGCGACACCACGATTCCCAGGCTCGCCCTTTGACTGATACTCGACTCTTGGTACTTTCAAGATGAGTTTCGCCGGCCCATTACCACTCAAAGCTGTCGCACCTATCCGCGCCGTATCGACCTCGAGACCGCTTGCACAACGGAGACGGATATCCCAGTCAACCCGGCCGCATGCACAACGACCATCACCCACAGTCCGGAGATCTCACAATGCACCTTCAATACGGGTATGCATCCTTCGATTACCCTTGGTTCATGCAGAATACTAATGTCTTCACCAGCACTTCCACGCAACATCTCCGTCCTATGCAATAGCCGACCCATACCGAACACTCGGCGTCGACAAAAGCGCTTCTGCCGCAGACATCAAGAAGGCATACTACGGACTCGCGAAGAAATACCACCCCGACACGAACAAGGAAGCCACCGCCAAAGAAAAGTTCGCCGCAGCCCAATCCGCATACGAGATCCTGTCGGATGCCGAGAAGAAGAAGGCATACGATTCATACGGCTCTTCAGCATTCGACGCAAATGGCGGCTTCAACCCCGGAGCAGGCGCAGGTGGACCTGGTGGAAACCCCTTCGCTGGCGGTGGCTTTGGAGGATTTGGCGGGTTCGGAGGTGCACAGGGTGCCGGAGGATTCCAAGGTGGCTTCCAGGACATAAACTTTGAAGACCTATTCGGCGCATTCACTGGAGGAAAGCGAGGGCGCGGCGGCGGTGGACGGAACCCTTTCCAACAAGAAATCCTAGTCGGCGACAACATCGAGGTTCAGACCAACATCTCGTTCCTCGACGCAGCCAAGGGCGTGAAGAAGGAGATCCACATCAACCCGCTCGTAGAGTGCGGGACATGCACAGGCTCCGGACTCAAGAAGGGCGCAAAGCGCGCAGAATGCAAGAGCTGCGGCGGCAGTGGTCAAAGAGTAACGAGCATGGGCGGCTTCCACATGAGCGTAACTTGCACAGCCTGCGGCGGGTCAGGCTTCGCCGTCCCCCGAGGCTCGTCCTGCGGCACATGTAGCGGCGACGGCGCGGTCAAGGAGCGCAAGACCATCTCCATCGACATCCCTGGCGGCGTCGAAGACGGCATGCGCCTGCGTGTCAGCGGCGAGGGAGACGCTCCGCTCACCGGCCACGCCATGTCGTCGGGCAGCATCCGCGGGCAAAAGGGTGACCTCTACGTCCTCATCCGCGTCGCTGTGGATCCAAAGTTCAAGCGCAACGGCTCCGACATCCTTCACACTGCCACCCTCCCCCTCACGACCGCGGTGCTCGGCGGCGAGATCAAAGTCCCCACCCTCGACGGCGAAGTCATGGTCAAGGTGCCCACGGGCTCGGGCACAGGCGACCGCGTCACGCTCAGCGGGATGGGCATGAAAGTGCTGTCCTCCGGGCGACGGGGCGGCAAGGGCGATCTGAAAGTCGAGTTCAAGGTTCAGATGCCCAAGTACTTGTCTGTCAACCAGCGCACGATTCTGGAGATGTTGGCGGATGAGATGGGTGACAAGACTGCGCAGCGGGTGATTAATCCGGGCAAGATGAAGGAGGAGGTCGAGAGGGAGAAGAATAAGAGCGCGAGTGCGAGTGCGGATGGACATGAGAATGAGGGGTTTTTGAAAAATGCGTGGCATAATTTGACCGGGCAGCATAAGCATCTGAGCGAGGAGCAGAGGAAGGCAGAGGAAGAGGATGAGAAGAAGAAGGGGTCCGGATCGGGTTGAGCTTGAAGTGAATGGGAATGATGTGTGACTATACGGCGTTTTCAGGCGATGAAGCATTTCGAAGGCGCATTTTTGAAGAATGGAACGGATGTATAGAAAGAAGGTAGTGATTAGTTAGTTTGCCGTGTTCTCTCGACTCAGGCTTGTATAACACTCAAGATCGTATGATACCAAAATGCTCATGTATATCATGTCTAATTTGATGCCTCCCATTCTTGATAAAACGCCATCATCGCATGTCATGCGTGCCATTACTTCATCATCTCACACCTCCACGCCAGCTCACGCCTTAGGCTCCGTATCCGCTCTCCAACTCGGCGTCTTCCCATGCTGTCTCCACAACTCCTGCCTTTCCCTGAACACCGCCTCCGCCCACTCCCTCACCTCCTTACTCTTAATCTTCGACGCAACCCACGTGAACTCGCCCAAATCCTTCTCGCAAGCACTACTCCGCTCATACTCGACCATCTGCAACAACAGCTCGATCTTATCCACATCATGCACAAACGCAGCCTCCGCCGTCCTATCGTCCTCATACTCCTGCCAAATCTCCCGCACCATCTTCCCACTCACTCCACCACCAACTTTCCCCAACAAGTTCGCGCATATATAGTCCATCGTCACGCTCTCGCGCCGGCTCTTCTCCTCCTTGGACACGGGGTCGACAGGCGTGATGTCGCCCACCAGTGCCTCGGCCATGTCGTGGATCAGCGCCATGCGGCAGCACTTTGCGAGATCGAGGTGGGCGGTCAGGGACGGCGGCGCGAGCATGGTGATGATGGACATGCGGTACATGTGGTCGCTGATTGATTCGCAGTTGTCGATACCGAAGCGGCGCCAGCCCGCGCGCTTGGTGGTTTTCAAGCGCTCGAGGAGGTGGAAGAAGGGGAGGGGCGAGGTGGTGGATTCGGCGTAGGTGAGGGAGAGTTCGGAGAGGACTGTGAAAAAGATGTTAGTCTGGTGGAAAAGTAAGAGTATATGGGAGTTTATGGTGGAAAGAGAGGTGCCGCATACGGACGACCTGTTGGCTTTCTTGGTTCGCTTCCTTATCACATACCGCTCTCGACCGACCAGGTGCTTTGCTCTGCGTCTTCTTTCTTGAGTTGCCCCGCCTGGGGTTCGCGGACGCCGTTGCTTTGGGTCGCTTCGTCGACTGCCATGTTTATCGATTTAGATTACTTGGGGAAGTAGAGGGTATAGAGGAGAAAGGTTTGGAGCGCTGGGTTATATCTAGACAATGTGTGTCTTGTTGTTTTGTGAAGAGGGCGCAAACAGCAACTAGCAACTAGTGCACCAAGCGCGACCCTGCGCGCCTGCCCTGGTATCGATAACTGGCGGTGGTAACTCTTGGCGATAAACAACAATGCACAACTCACTCCACGGTTCCAATTGCTTGTAAGACCCGAGAAAACGCCTGAATCGGTTTTATACGATCATGCAAACGACGAAAGCATGTCGCGTCCGACCTCACAAACATCGACAGCCACGACCAATACCACGCAGGGCCACTCCCGCAACGCATCGGTGAAGGCACCCACCATCAAGCCGCAATCGCTCAACCCTATACCTGCCTCTGATGTCAAGCTTTTTGTGACGAACTTGCGATTGCTAGACTTCGATCTCCGGAACGACTGGCCAGGTATATCCGTACAAACATTTTCGGCGAGAAACGCGGATCAGAGACAGAGGATTGGAGGGACAGAATGGGCACTCTTCCGGCTCTTCGAAATCTGGGATCCGAATGAGACTGCGCAGGTATGTCTAGATATTTCTGAAGACATGCTCAAGTACTAAGACCAGAAAGAAACTACAACCATTCTTCCCACCTCTCGAACCACTACAGTCGCTGAACCTCCGTGCCGCGCTATATCGAAGCCTCAACGAGCTCAAGAAAAATGGCGTCCTGGGACGTGAGTCGGTACTTCGGAAGACCATGTTGGACGAGTGCAAGGGCGAGAAGTTCTACGAGGTTCTGGCTCTGTTCTCAAGCGCAGTGCTCAAGAAAGTGCTGCAAGCGCAAGACCGCAACGAGCAAAATGCTGCTGTCGCCCGAAAGCTAGCTACTGCGACAGCACTTTCGGGACAGGAACAACAGTCACTGCTGCCGCTGGCCATCGCCCACAAGGCAGCGCTTGTGAACGTTCTCAAAAAGAAAGAGCAGAAGAGGAGGCGATACTTGGCATTCGAGCAGCTGCTGGACAATAAGACCGCCGACATCAATCGCCGCATAAGCCAAAGCCAGGATACTCCCCGAGCGAGGCGTTCCGCTGTACCACAGAAGGAAGCAGAAGCCATCAAGAAGCAGCTCAAGGACAATTGGATTGGCAATCAAAAGTGGCTGGATGTCATGCTGCATGGCGATGATGTACAGGCTGATGAGGTCTTTTTAACTAGTCGGTTCGACAAGATATGGCGGATGGTAGAGCATGGGCGGGAGTTGGAGAACGTCACCGTCGAGGCTGGCTTACTGGAGAATTTGCAGTCGAGAGTGCAGGAGCAACAGTTTCGGCTTCAAAAATGGCGACAATTCCATGAAAAGTTGCAGGAAGACAAGAAAGAGCCAATCTCGACAGCTTCGAAGCCCCAGGCGGTCGCAAAGGAACTCAAATTTGACGATCATCTTCAGTTTCAGATGCCGTCAACCAAGCAAAAGGCGACTGAGAGGAGGCCTGGCCAGCAACATCAACACGTGCGACCAGAGTATGCGGACATCTTGTCTGAGATGAGTACCGAACTTCTGCGCGTGACAAGCTCCAAGCCCACGCGGACTAGCACTGCTTTGTCGAGGAGGCGCACATCATCGTCCGCCAGCCGCTCACCAGCTCGCAGTCGTAAAAATACTCGGTCTGAACCTGAATCTCAACCTCCCATTCCAGCAAAGCCGTCCTACTCCACGCGGCCAGCACACGAGACGAAGAAGTCTTCTTTCGAAGATGCCCCCGTCCTCCGCCCCTCACGTCATGCAGCGATCACGGCAACGCCCATCGACTCTGAAGCAACGCTCGTTGGGTACCCTGCAACAGCACACAGTCGGGTACCAGCTCAATCTACAGCTGATAGCTCGGACGAGCCTCTTCCCTCCGAGGCAAACGCTATCCCAACGGACATTACTGAAGACACTACCCAAGAGCCCATATCAGAGGTGCCCTCAGTCACCGTTGAAGACTCTCCTCAACCAGTGCACCATTCGCCATCTCCAGAACCAAGCTCTGCGTACCCGTCTGAACCACCAACACCTATCGTCCACCCACCTGAGCTCAATGCTGAAGACGCTTTAGCTGAGCAGATCATCACTTCGATTGGGGACGCAACACCTTCTCCAGTAAAGAAGCCGCAGCCAAGGATGTCAATGTCACTTATTGAACGCACGCGCATGTCTATGGCTCGCACGAACTCATTTGAGCCCGTGGCCGAATCGCCTCTACCACTACCCAGCCCAGAGCTTCCTGAGCCACCAACAGTACAAGCTGATGCGGATCGCCGCGCAACACTTCTAGAGCGCACGCGCCTCAGTATGATGGCTATGCAGTCGAAGCCACGCCAGTCTCTTGCTCCCCGCGATAAGAAGGAGAAAAGAAAGAGTCGCAACAGTCTCTTCCCCGTCAATCAATTCGACACGCCGCGGACTCGAAAGTCATTCGAGCTCATCGAAGAATCCAAAGACACAGATCCTGAACGCACGCCTAAAGAGACTTTGTTCAGTGATGAGGTTGATTACGATCGTGTGTTCAAGAGCCGTCCTCGAATCGCTACAAGTCCTGTATTCAGTCCTCCACAGATGGAGAATGAAGAAGATTATGATGATGATGAGGACGTGGATGGTGTTACAGGTATAGATCTTGGAGATGTAGATCAGGACGAGGACGACGATGGGTTCACCAAGTCATGGGCAGACAGTCCGAGTCGCATGAGAGCCGGCAAGATAAGATACTAGGGAATATATTGCAATGAAGCGTACTCGCTTCTATATGTAGACTTCTTCAAGCTGGTCATCATCGTCATGAATTACCCATACTCATACACTCTCCGACTTGTACAACATTTCCAAACAACAAACAAATCAATCAAGGTCAAGCAAGACCTGGTATCGAACGCCCCCATTTTGAAAGACGCCACTAAGACCCGCAACCCCTTCGAATGCTTTCACTTCACTTCGCCTGCCCCAAACAATGCTTCGGCTCCGCCTCGACCACCAAACTCTTCCCATCATGCTCCTGCTCCACCTCCCGCAAACTCTCCCTCGAGTCCACCGTGCTCAACCTCTTCATACCATAGCTCTCCTTCTTATTCGGCTTCGCATTCATGCTGATCTCCTCCCCCTCCCCTTCTACCCCTCCATTATCCCCGCCCTTGCCGTCCAACCCAAAACTCCAACGATCGACCAATTTATTCCTCCGTGCACCACCTAGACTATTATTCTTGCTTTGTCTGTCTTCGTAAAAAGTGGTATTCCGTGTATGGGTTGATGACCGCGCGAAGTAAGGGAACAAGTAGGCGAAGAGGCATTTGGTGGCGGGCGCGCAGGCCGTCATGATGTGCACGGCGGGCTCGGCGATGGAGATGCCGATGCCGATGTCCCAGGTGCGGTCCGTGTTGGTGGGCGCGAAGCGGTAGTAGTAGACTATGAAGCGGCCGACGGAGACGCCTGTTGCGCTGGGGAGGGGTTAGTACGGGGCTGGGTTTGGGGATGGGAATGGGAATGTGGGACAGAGTACAGTGCAAGAGATCAAAGAATGGGCTGAAGGATCATGGAGGGAGATGTAATGAGAGAAGAGGAAGTAACTTACACCCAACCCAAAGACATGACGATGACGACGAGCATCTTTGTCTTGCGGTCCATTTGAAGATTCCAGACCATGATAGACGGGATGGGGATGATGACGATGTCCATGAAGATACTGAGGGCGCAGGACGTGAGGATGAATGTGCGCGAGTCGATGCACTTGCCTCCAGGGATGACTTTGCCGTCGGCTCCTATAGTGTCCATGGCGGGTCGACGCCATGCGTATTCGACAGGTGAACACTGAAGAATGTTTACCAGACTGGTGCTGATGGCATACATAACATTGATCCAAACTGCATGGCTTATTAGCTTTACATGAAGTGATATTGAACGATAAGGCAACTGACAAACTGCATGAAGCGAATATCGAATACGCCTTCGATTGTCCTTCATTCGCCATAGGAACATGATGATCGAAGCACGGATCGCAAACATGAGTGGGTGGTAGAACATTTGCACAGCAAAGTTCCATTGGTTGTTGGTGACTTGCACAGAGACAGGCTTCTTGGGTATATCCCAGGTATGGTACCCAGTGCCACTTCGTAGGATATCTGGGTCATGATCAGTACCGCAATATATATGGTAGAGTATTGCATGGACTTACACTCCCACGTCGAGATCGTCTGGCCGAGGAAAATGAACGCAGCGAAAATGATAAGGTAGTCATCCCAGCTAAAGTTGCGAGCCAGATGTCGCGAGTAAACCCTCAGTCCTACAAAGATGAAGGCAAAGACCGCGAAGACCGCAACAATTGCGAGTACCTCATCTTGCCGGCTTTCCACCATGATGTGTTGTCGTAGGCGGGGCTCGAGAAGGTCCTACTGTGAACCTTATCGAAGATGTCCTGGACAGTCGAGTCGAAGTCCCTCCCGCTAGCGTCGAAGACTCGGGACGACAAAGGGTTAGTAGACCAGCCCAGCCCTCGAAGGTAGCTGAGAATTATTTTGTGTTTGATCGACTAGCCACAAAACAGGTTCGACGACGAAACGCCTCCTCTCCACTCCGTTGCGGCACGTAAGAACTGCAAACCGAGGCCCGATTCACGTAAACACTTCTCACTGCGGGGAAAAGAGAGACAAAAGGAATGTGATGTGACTGAGGATGCAGCAGAGAGCCGCGATGGGGCTCGAAGGATGATCCCCAGCTTCAAGGTAGCGAGATCGAATAGAGTGATGATCTGGATTGTATTGGGCAGCAAAAGGCGTTGAGGCGTTTGGCCGTCTGCCCGGCGGATGCTTCCGCGACTTTTAGTCGCGTTCAACGCGGTTGATTCGAGCCGTCTTTCTATCTGTCATGGCGCAAAAGGAGCAGAGAGGTCTTTGCATGGAAGCGTGCTCGGCCCATTGGCTTGTTCAGGCGACCAAGAAGATGTATTGTTTTACTTCATGCGTGTCAGTCAAAGCGGCTAGTCATGTTGGCCAGACTGAGGGTGACATGACGTCGATCACACAGGGCTGTGGCTGGGCCAGAGTGTGTACGGCAAAAATTACTGTTGATCGTGAGGTTCGCAAGTCAAGTGCCCTGTTGTTGTGGCTGGCGGGGAATTGGACCCGAAGCTTTGACAGTCGAAGGGCCGATTCATGCTAGTCTTCGCCCGGAGAAACAACGATAAATGTCATTAGTACCAGAGATAAAGCGTTTCAGTCTCTCGTCGTGCTGATAGAGGTCCACTGGAGCTCTCGAAAACAGGTTGTCCTAATAGTTTCATCGGGCAGGGCGAATGATGTTTGTTCAATTGCTCGCTTCGGCCATCAATGCCGACGTTTATGTCGGTATCTATGTGTGGAGGATTCGCCTAGCGCAGGCTCAATTCTCCGCAGTCAAGGCGCCTGCCTTCTTCCGGTGTTACGAACCCTGACGAACCCTGGACGTCAGTGCTGAAGAGATTTGTCTTCGATGTGGTCTGTTAGATATTGAGACATATCAAGATCGTACCCATCCACGCAAGTGTCGGTGAGCTATCGAGCAGGCATCACCCTCTTGTACTTAGCGAGCTACAGAAGCTATTTGTGTTGCAAGATTCATTGTCAACGTGGTGTAGAAGTCATGAAGGCTAGGCATCCAACTAAGTCGACGCTACGAGAGTCAATTGTGCTGTTCCTGCAGGTGACACCTCGGTACAGAGCGGGGTGCAAAGTGGACGACCTGCGGCTCATCGTTCGTCCTGCTGAGGATGTACCTGAGTCGGATCCCAGTCTTTCCGTCAGCATCTCGTTATGGCAAGGATAAGTCATGATCGATGGCAAATTACTTGCGTTGGTTAGCGTACATCCTTTTCGGGTTTGACGTGCCCGTATGCCCCGGACCGCCCCTCTCAACAACAACGTGCGCTGCACACCGTGCACTCCTTGCTGCTTCAGGTCTATTCACGTGCATCGTTCGTGCCGTTCAGTTCATGATCGTCTGTCGGCAATCAGGGCTGGGAAATGAAAACGCAATGCAGCCAAGGGGCATGTACGAGGTTTTGCCACACTATGGGACATGGTGCTCCTAATCATCTTGCCCTTCTACACATGTTTTTTGATCACTTCAGGTAGTCGTTCATTCTTTCCTGCTCGTCGTCGATCAGAGCATCTCGAGTCGATACACTAGCGAGCGGATCGTCTTCCGCGCTGTATCGAGTACTCGTGAATAAAGTTTTCCAGCGTGTGATAGATCGGCAATCACAGTTTCGGCCCGTCGATTGTGTGTAAGAGAGGGAAGATCAATTCAAGTGTAACCTCCTCGACACCTCACAATGGCTTCAGTCTGGGTCACAGCGCTGCTGGCAACCTCCGCCGGCGCGACTCCAATTCTGTCCGGCAATCTTAACGTTGGAAGTCTTAATGTCAACGTCGACCTCAAAGGTGTCTCCTCAGGCTTGAAAAGCCTTTTCGAGCCCACTTCCGGGACTGCGCCTAATGCTACCGATTCGAGATGCAAAGTGTACCCAGGCGACGCAAACTGGCCATCTGATCAAGCATGGAGCAAGCTGAACGAGTTGAGCGGTGGACGTCTAATTGCAGAGCCCACTCCCCAAGCAGCTGTATGCTACCCCAACCAGCCCAGCTACGATGCCGCCAAATGCGCCTCGTACACGACAGCAGAATGGCAGCGTTCGTACATGCACGTGGACGACCCAATTGAAATGCTTTCGCCAGTTGCACAGGGAATGACCTGCTTACCGCCCACTCTCTACGACTCGCATGGCTGCACACGTGGAGGCTTTCCCAAATACGTCGTAAATGCGACAGAGCCAAAGCATGTTCAACTTGCTGTCAACTTCGCTAGAAACACTGGCGTTCGGCTAGTCATCAAGAACACAGGACACGACTTCCTGGGCAAGAGTGGTGGCAAGGATGCCCTGAGTATCTGGACGCACTGGATGAAAGACATCGAGTACATCGAGGAGTACAATGACGAGACTCTTGGATACTCTGGCCCAGCATTCAAATCTGGCGTTGGTGTACAGGCTCACGAGATCTACAAGGCTGCTCATGCGAAGGGCAGGATCGTGGTTGGCGGTGAGGGCGAGACTGTTGGTGTCATGGGTGGATACATTCAGGGTGGAGGACACTCTCCCCTTACTGGAATCTACGGTACTGGAGCGGACAATGTGCTTTCATTCGAGGTCGTTACTGCGGATGGTGAATTTGTGGTTGCCAACTCGACCTCGAACACTGACCTCTTCTGGGCTCTTCGTGGTGGCGGTGGCAGTACTTTTGGCGTCGCAACATCTGTGACCGTCCGAGCTCATCCAGACCTCGAAGTCACCGCGGCTCGATTCGGCTTTTCGTCCGCTCAAACTGGCAATGAAACATTCTGGAAAGCTATCCGCAGCTACATGGACTCATGGGTCGCCAATGCTGATGCGGGCACATACACCTACTGGACGCTGATTCCTTCAAACGGAACTTTTGCATTCGCCTTCTCTCCTTTCTTCGCGCCCGGAAAGTCTCAGGAAGAAGCAACAGCACTACTCCAGCCTTGGTTTGATCAGCTCAACGATCTTGGTGTCAAATTCGACCCCAACATCACGCACTTCGACAACTACTACGATGCATGGCGCTCGTCGTTCCCGCTCGAGGCCGTCCAAAAGCCCAACGTCGCTACGGGATCCCGCCTATTTCCTCGCGCCAATTTCGAAACTGAGGAGAAGCGCCAAGAAGTATTCGAGCGGATCAAGACGTCGAGCGAGAAGAACCGCGTACAGGTGCACTTCAACATGCAGGCCAAGGATGCCGCTAACGGCGACAACGCTGTCAACAGCCACTGGCGTCCTCTCGTTTCTTTCTCTATGCAGTCCGTTCGCTGGCCCATCAACAGCACAGCCGAAGAGATCCTCAAGATCCGAAACGACTTCCAGAACATCGACATGCAATCTTGGCGCGACATCAGCCCCGGTGCAGGCGGTTATCTCGCCGAGGCAGACCGCCTTGAACCGGACTTTGGCTTCGCTTTCTGGGGCGACAAGTACCCGAAGTTGCTTGAGCTCAAGAAGAAACTTGATCCGTATGACCTTTTCTTCGCAACCACCGGTGTAGGCAGCGAGCGATGGAAGGTCGAGAGCATTGATGGACTTCCGAACGAGAACGGCAAATTGTGCCGTGTTGGAGGAGCTTGATTTATATTGCGATGCGAAGATACCAATCATGCAAGCAGCACTTTTACTATGTATACATTACTTTCTCACAATTCCCCAAGCATAGGGCACTTTTTCACCTGTTCAAATAATTCACATCACGGCCGTACTACTACGCAAAGCCAGAGATACATTACCACATCACTTCTTCCCGCAACTTGACATCATGATCTCCTTTATGCTCCCTGCAGCAGCGTCGTCAACAAACTCAACACTCCTCTCCACTTTCTCACCGGCATCATCCATCTCCAACATCCACAGCAAGTCATTCTCAACCAGCTCTTTCACCCCCTTCACCTACATCCAGAAGCTGATCCTCAGCACCACTCTCTTCTTTGCCTCGTCCACTATTATGCCCGTAACTGTCGTGTCCCGAGATTCCAAGCTCGGCATTATCGTTGCAAGATGCCCTGAGAAATCCGAGAACGAACACGTGCCTTGAAGACGCGGATTTAGCTTTATAGCATAATTATGGCCCCACGAATGCTGGAAGTCAGTCGTACACAATGCTTTGATCTTCTCAAAGTCCATCCGCGACGGGTGTTCTGGAGTCTGATCCTGTGCATCAATGATTATCAGCCAGGGCGGTGGTGTGAAGCTGGATATATGGTGGGGATGCTGAGGCATTATGGATTGTAGTTTCGGATGATGATTTCCACTTGAGAAGATTCTTGTGTTCTAGCATTATACTCTGCACGATCTCGAAGTGTTGACGTTTACTACGTCGGTGTACACGGATCCCCACAGCGATTTGGTGCAGTTCTAGCAACTAGCTGACCTTGCATGACACCTCCTTTTCGATCCGATCGTATTAGCTCCCAGAAATAAGACATGTGTATGGTTGTATTTTGCTTGTTGAAGAGGAGACTACACATGAAAGAATTATGCATAGTATGTAATAAGATATCCAGATCCAGAACGGTAGGATTTCCAAACCTGTGTGGTACACTATATCAGTAGTACCGACGTGCATCTTGATGGGCCTCGAAGGTCGTTCCAATCTTGCGCGATGAGCTTCTGATTGCAGTCCTACAGCGTATGGTCGAGGTCAGATTGGACTCGATGCTGCAATGCAGTTGCGACATCTCCAAGCCAGCTGACGGGGGCTATGCGATTCGATTATGCAGTATATTGATTCACAATGATAGACCCAACGCTACAATTTGTACTTCGATCACACGACGTACAATCTTATGGTATGGCCTTTGAGCTCTGTACGTCCAAGCAGTAGCAGCACCGTTACCCTGCGCACTTGCCAGATTTGGCAGCCACCGGAGAGCCATAATTGTGTGAAGTACAGATTTAGACAAGATTCTTCTGCTTCGTTATCCAGTCCTTCAAACCACACTAGGTGGGGGCGATGCCGAGTGAAAGTTTTCGACGGCAGGTGTGGTTGCTCTGCTGATCGCGAACTTCGGGCGTTGCTGTTGCGCTGTCTACCATGCCCTAATATTGTACATCCACTTTGTGTGAAGTCAGGTCGTCGTGCATCTCGATATGAAACTTGTGTATAGGGTGGTCAATGGGTCGATGGGTTCGTAGCGTTGAATCGCAAAGAGACTTGGCGGGCGTCGCGGTGGTAGAGCTGTCTCGACGATCGATTTTATTGCGATGCTAGGTCTACAAGACGACAGTAAGAAACGTATGCTGGAGGGGGCCGAACATAGTTCTTTGTGCTGTTGTGGATCGTTGACGTCTATGAACGCGTCTCGTACGGAGGTTTGGCATCGTCGTGTCTAGCGCTGGAGTGACCTCGAGAGGTGTCAATAAAAGCTGGTCTCTCTGTTTGATTATGCCTAAGCTCTCATAAGTATCAGTAAGTTTGTTCGTTGCTGCATACCGCCATGGAATCCTGAGTAACTCGCAGCCAATTTCCTCTTCGCGCAGTCCTAGCCCCCTAAACGGGGGGAGCGAGCGCAGTCATTGTCTAGAAACCGAAGTTGTCAGAAAAGAGGCCACTGCCATTCAAGAGGCCTGTAGCATGACTGTTAAAGAGCGTGTGGTAGGCCGCAGTGTGGTGGTCGAGCGGGTCGCGCTCGCCGTCTATTCGCAGAAGGTGAAAAGTCCGCAACAACTGTGCAGCTCACAACCATCTGCAGATCGTGGACAACCATATCACATCATACAAAGCATATCTTGCTGTAGCGCGCCATTTCATGAATAGAGATGCATGTGCTGAGCAGAATTGCAACCCCTTGCGTGTCAGGCTCTGCGTCTACGTGCACTCAGACCTCGCAGTTAGAGCTCAAGCAGACCTTGCCGAATCCCATTGGGTCCCATTATGTTCTCTCAACAAATGGCTTGTGTGTGTATACGGTTATGCTACTCGCGCGTGTCTCGAGGATGCAGGTTCGTGGATGTGTTCGCGTGACGCGGAGGAGCGGGCTCGCCGGAGCATGGTTCGGAACGATCTCGACCTTTAGAAGCATATGCTGAAGCTAGTGGCATCATCTGTGAGTTATAAGCACCATGTTTGACCGCATACTCAGTCTTTTCGAGCCCGAGATGAGTTGCTTGGGCCCAAGGGGTTCTACGTTTGATGACGTGGTCACCGAGCAGTAGTGAAGTGAGACAACGAGGCCATGCTTCATAGGAAGCAAAATCGCGCGCCCATGCATGTAGGCTGCATGGCTTCTTCGAAGCGTAGCTTCGTGGACTGTGTCGTGAAATGTGGTGATGGGGGTAGCTCGATACGGAGACTCGGTCTCGCAGTGTGGATTGCTATGTGAGGCGTGGGGTAGCTCAGGGTTGACAACACGACCTCGAAGTCAACAGAAGAGCTCTCGAAGTCGTGGACAACTTGTTAGACACGAGGCTCCACAATTGCTCCGAAGAATGTCGTGCTCCACGAGTTTTCTTGACGCGCCAATCAGAGCCATGGTCGCGGTAGCGAACAAATTGACTCTCGTCGCAGTGATTCCATTAATGCTACTCAGACTATGAATATATTGCAAGCTTTACTTCAAGCAAAGGCTTTACATCCGCAATAGTGTTAGAAGGAGCGCCACCTCACTGTATCTAGCTGGCGGCCAATGCTTCTTTGACGGATCCGCAGCCTTGAAGAACGTGTATGCACCGCTGTCCGCTTTACTCATCAATCTGTATCTCGACTCTTGACTCATCTCAGTTCATCTCAGCCTTGCTGCACGTCGGCGGACGGGCCGACAGACACACGGGCCGTGGCACTGCGCTACGCGGCATTGTACTCGAGGGGTGGATGGTCCTAAGCAGGACGTAATGCCACGGAATTGCATCGCCTACAGATCGTTACTGCGCCGCAACGATGCTTACTGGCACAATTAGGCAATCAAGAGAGTGACTTCGAACGCATGGCTGATGATGCGTTGGCAACCAGGCCGTGCAACGGCACCGGGACGCTGGAATTGGCGCCCGAAGATAATTCCAGATCGATTGATGCATACGAATCTCCACAGAAATTAGGTGGAGCCTGATCAACTGCTATTGTGCAACCTCACAAGGCATAACAACCACTTTGTAGATGCCCAGCAAGATAGGAGTATACCCTTGCCCGCACACTTGCTGTGAGATATCCACAAATGAAGAAACCAAGCTGACGTCTGCCCGCGTAGCGCATATACGGATAACAACACGATAATGTCATAGTATAGTCCATCATGCATTACCGGGAAGTGGGGTGCTCTGAAGAAGTAATATAGGCGGTGCTGATTGAACATGTGGACCAGCATGACTGCATCGGGGGGATTTGAGTCTCCAGGCGCATAAATCATTCATGTCCTGATTTTGCGGCGTGCTTAGGCCGGAAGCAGACCTTGGCTATGGTCAACGCTTTATAGAGCTACACGAAAGGTGGATCGAGAACATTGATCAGAGACAATATCATCTCGTGTGAATGAAAGAAGTACCACTCATGTGACAGTGAGGCTTCCTGATGCATCAAATTTTCGTGATATGTACACTTTTGGATTCATGTTGCTGGGCTGGGATTTTAGTTTGTTTGATCTCCATCGATTCCGGCCACGATGAATTGTGTTCCATTTGAGCCGCACTGAGCTTGTGGCTAGCTCGCCCTGACATAGCTACATGAGAGGATTCGTAAGGGCTGCCTAATTGTCTAGCTAATGGGCCAACCATATGCTGGTCTCCTAGAGAGCTCGCATGATACGGACGGGACGACGGCAAATCCGAGGCTAACACAGGCTCTAGTCGCGGCAGTTGAGTTGATCGTCCAATCAGTATATCATGTGGCTGGCATTATCATGCTCAAAGTGAAAAGCACAAACTCAAACACTCCACCATTGTTGCACGTGGCACACTACAGAACTGCCCAGTTGGGCATGCTCACCGGTTGAGATAGGCCCACTCCACATGATTTCGACTCAAGATCTGCGACACGTTGTGTGGGATTCCGTCTGTGACCATACAGGATATTGACCGAACCAACGCTGCATGCGATCTTCAATAGGGCTAGTCATTATACGCTGCATGAATCCAGGGTTACGCGCTTCCAGGCTCCAGCGAAAGGTTACACATGCAAGTGTGCTTGCCCTTGAAGTGCTGTCCGAGGCTGAAGCGGAGTTGCGAGCGCAGCTTCCATGTTGCAACTGTGCTGGACGAATATCACTGCGTCACGAGGTCAATCAGACACAACCTTGCAGGGAAATTCTGTAGAAAGTAGTCATTGATTTTCTTTTCCTCTTCGAGCAATATGAGCAGGTTGACGAAGAAATGAATTCACAGCCTTGCACACCGGTCATTTTGTGAACAAAGCGGGAGCACCTCTGCCCATAGGAGGGGGAGGTGGTGATGGTTGTGAAGGAAACGAGCTACTGAGAGTGTGAATGGGAGCACGAGATGAGGAGCTGACGGAGTTCGGCGAGCCAATATCATTCATAGCTACAGGTATTCGAACATATTAACAGCACCACATCTGCATGATCAACATAGGTTCCACGGAGAAGTACGTGCCGCTTCCGAGGAACGTGAGCCGAGCCGTGAGTTAGCCGCCCGTACCACGGCTACAGTAAGACGAAGCTAAGATGCGAGAGTCTCCAAAGCCTTTCGCATGGGGGTCCAACATAACGTGCTTGTAGTGTTACATGGATGCCGCCCAGACCGGTCAGAATCCTGGCGCCTTTGACGTAGTTGATCGTTAAAACCATGTTTTTGCTTCTAGGATGAAGGATGAGGAGACCGCCAGCATGCAAGTCATGGTCACGCTGGTATGCTCCTAGGCATATGTTCACTCTAGGCGGCGGATACTGATCAACCAAGAGGTGAGTCAGAAGAAACACACAATTTAGACTTTGCATGATACACGAGAATTTTTTATTGACGAATAACAAGTTTATCCACAGCTGTGGTCATAACGCATCCGATACCAACATAGTAAGTGACCGAAACTCCAGCAACATTTTCTCTTTTCCCCGTCCTTTAACCCGTCCAATAATCATGGTAAGGCACGCTTAAGTTGTAGCCGACGACGCTCTCTGCTGCTGTTGCTGCTGTAGCGCCGCATAGTAACTCGCAGGCGGCGGATCAACGTTTGTGTTCAGCGTGCCAGTGAGAGTTCTGAGTGCAACCTCTGCAGCATCTTGCTTGGATTGCGCACTGTAAGCGCCGTCATACCAGTACTTCGCTGGATACTGCGCGGTGCTGATGGTGGCGACGCAGCTCCATGCCGTGCGTCCACCTAGAGGATCCATTAGTACGCATGTGTACAACTTTGGGAGGCACTGTGGTAGATATAGTTGATAAGACAGAAATACGTACCACGACGGTCTGAAACGTCTTGAAAGGTGGGTTCTGGGAAGTTGCGGACCTGGCAGTGGTCTGTTGTGTGAGTGTTAGTGATGGTTGAGAAAACGCGCCAGGAGTGGATGAGAAATGGAAGATATAATAATCAAGAGTGTGAGATAGCTCGACATGCCTTTGAGGCGCTGAACCCAAGTCTGAGCAGGAGCGGCCATAACGAAGAAGGTGGAGTATTCTTGAGAATAGATTGGAATTTTAATATCCTAGCAACGAAGTAGATGAACTCGAGCTTATCACATTGACACTCGCTCCACGACCCCTTTTTATACACAACAGCATACTCAACAGAGCCTCACTTTCAGGCAACATCGACATCACTCTTGACAACAAGGCAGAAAACCCGTGTTGAGAACTGCAAGATCCCGACTCCATCACTCATGTTTGCCAACAAGGAGCATGTTGAAGCGGCCTGCCGATGTTCAGGAGCCACTTCCCGGTGGGCCAATGATGGCCATTCAATACCGCCCTGCGCAATGACTATGTTTGGATGCTACCGAAGCCATGACCTTGGGCGTCGGGTTGCGGACGGGCCGCAGAAGCCGAGATGGGTCCGGGTTGCGCCAAGGGGAATGTTGGACGTGGGTGGGAAAATGGGGGTAGGGGGTCTGAGAGAATGAATGGGTGGAGGCGATTCTCGGTGTGCCGTTCGTGCATGATACTGCAGCCACCTATATGTTTCCTTATTCTGATGGGGTACACTGAACGGACGAAGGTGGGCATTTCGTAGGATTGATACCTTGTCCAGTACCCTTGTAAACAGTTCACCTTGCAGTAACAGCTCTTTCTCTCTGCTCAATCTGCCCTGTGTTATCATATCTTAACTTGTGTGCCTAGCCTACGCTACGCTAATTGATGTGGGCCGGGTCGTGAACCGCATCCGCGGCATCCAGAGGTACCTGGTTTGTATGCAACAGCATGTAATTGAACTCCACTCAGCCTAAGCCTTATGACGGTTTGTAGTACAGCTGAGAGATTGGGCCTAGACTAGAGATAGTATTTGAGTTGTCGTGCTTGAGGTTCGGCAAGCTGCGTATGGGTACGAGAGCCGTGCCGTGGGTCAGCTGAGCTTGATCGTGAAGCGACTGAATCAACCACACAAACTTCTAGCAAGTGGCGTTACTAGCTCAAAATCAATTCAGTAATCTCGAAGCTCGATAATGTGTCAGAGAAAAATGAATTGTGGATGATCGAGCATGTCAGTTCGTGTCTCAGACAATAACGAAGCAGGTAGGCGCAGAGCGGAAGTAATCCGCGTATCTCTCACAGTTGATCATCAGCCGCGTCCACCTTGGCTTCAGTGGTGACACGACATCGTAAGACCTACCCCACGGCACAGGCACTGCGGCTGACTGTGTGAAAGCCACACGTTCGTAGTCGGCCTGAACACCGGACTTGGGGCAGTTGCAGCGCATCATCATAATGACTTACCGGTCTTGGTGTAAGTAACGTCTAGCGTCAAATGAGAAGGCTCACTGTGATTTGCAGCCTCGAACGACAAGCTCGTTCTCATAGGCAAGATTTCAAGGGTTTCCTACGTTCAATGTGGCACAAGCATCGGCTTGACAGGTATCTTGCCAACGAAGTGGACAATTGCAGTGCTTTTGGGCTCCAAATATGGCGACACTAAGCCAGCGTCACCGTTCACCAACCAAGGATAGGCGAGAACAAGTATTTTGAAAGGCGGGATCGCCAAAACCAAAGCATAGATTCGTGTTCCGAGCACAAGAGCTCTGATTGTGGACACATTGCGATAAAGAGGCCGATCCGGCGCCTTGTTATGTACCAAATGGACAACAACCAAACTGAAGTCCATACGCGTTGTGTCACGCAAGGATATGCGAAGACGCTTGACGCGACAGACCAGTCTGGTGGACTGCGACGATGCACAGCTGATTCCACAACGCCATACGTAATTAGAGCCCACAAAGGCTCCAGACCAAAAGGGGATATAAATCGAGACAATGACAACGAGTACGTGCAAAGCGGATGCTTGCAGGAACGTGTGCCAACCAAGGAACAAAGAATAATGTGCGACATATACAAAAATGGATCTCGAAAGTGACGTGTGTAGGCGAGACCCGCGCCAAAGCAACGGTTTCAAGTGACCAAACAATCTCTCAACACAGCGGCGTTACGCTTGCACAGGAGCTGCTTTTCTCGATGAGGACGAATGTTGTCTCGACGGGGTTTTCCGACTGAACATCTCGTCGATGAGACGTTTGGGACCAATGTATTCCATGTTCATCTTGAAGCTGGTGCTTCGCATCATGGGAATGTGCAACTGCGTGCTCTGCTTCGAATGGAAGCGACGCTTGATGCAGTCATCTACAAGCGCCATGAGGCCAGTTGCAACAACGATGCTGCGTGCCAGATTAGTAGAGCCAAGGCAGGTCGCAGCCTGGTGTCACTTACTCTGATATGTCAGTATCTGACTGCAAGATGTTGTTGTCGGTAATGCGCATGTAACAGGGTGGAACCCATCCTCCCCGTGCTTGCTCTTCGTGTGCCTCTTCTGATGTCATGCGCACAGGGCAGATATGTGCAAGCGGCTCCTTGTCATTGTCGTCGCGCACAAGATAGTAAGACACACTCTCATGATCGCGCTCCTTCGTCACTATGCGCTTCCAAGAATAGTCGTGGCCCCAGTACTCGAATGCGTAACGTTTGTAAGTCTTAGCTCCTCTTCGCTTGACATCGAGATGTGCATAGTTTGAGAATTCGAGTTTGATTGTATTGGTGGGGATCAATGCTCGGCCTTTGAAGTAGCCTACCGACTTTGGCCTCGAGCCTTCTTCAACCTCCTCAACATCAGGAGGTGTGGCGAAGACCGATTCATAACCCGAGTCAGAGCGCTTGAGCCCAGCTGACGTGGACGGCCTCGAGTCGGACTTGACTAAGCTTGCGAGGGCGGTGCTCGCACGTTGCAAGACCGGGCGCTTCTCAGTAGGTGGGGTCTGATATTTCCTTATCGAATGGCACACTTCGCGGCCAGACTCTCTGCAATAGCGACGCAGCGAGAATTCGCGGGTACGTAGGTCTTGCATGCGCAAATGAAATAATGTGTAGTTCTGCTTCCTATGACCCTGTTCCTCGACCTGCGTATCAACGCGCAGGTTCATGTTGCCATCGATGGTGGAATCATCATGCCGTATCGATATGCGCTTGCCAGTGGGGAAGAGCTCTGCGAAGTCGCGAGGAGTGGTAGGAATGGCGTCGCTGTGTAGAGGTTCGTGGTGGTATTGTGGGACTTGGTACTCAGGCATGTCGTCGTCGAGGTCGTCAGCCAGATCTTCATCGCTTGTTGAAGCATAGGTGTCGACGGACGCGCGAGGAGGGTGCGTCTCATATCGGTCGCTGTCCTGTCTGGATGCGAAGTAGTCTCGGTCTATCCTTTGTACGGGACCGTTACATGTCTCGCCCTGGGCTAAAGACGGCCGGCGATCGCTGTACTCGGTGGGGTTTGTTTCGTACGAGTGTTCGCTGTCGCTACGGCCGGAGTGAGTGCTGTTACTCGACTCATATCGAGGCCAATGTACGTTTCGGGACATTGCGGATGTGGTATAAGGATGGTATTAAACAAGGTAATGGTTGAATATGCAGTAAATGTGGCTCAAAGCAAAGCCATAAGTCACACCGTATATGTGAAGTCAAAATGCGGAGAAATGAAGCAAGGTGGAGCGATCAGAGACAGCACACAAACGGGTGACCTGGCACGAGGCGTCGGCTGGGCCAAATAGGATCAAGAGAAGATGCAGACTTCTCACAGGCACGCAGCGCAAACGATGGCGCAGCGCATGGCGTGGGATTACCTGAATATGGGCTGCCTGGAGGGAGTCGATGTTTTGCGGGTCCAGACGTCTTGCGAGGCCGATTGGGGAGAGGACCTCGATCAGCACCAACGAATGCCCCTGCAAGTAGCATAACCTCCGCTGTTCTAGTCTCACGCGCAGCGAATCCCACACAGCCAAGGGCGCCTTTGTGTGCAGCCTGCGGCATATGACAACCCGATGCATCGACAGACATGGAGATGAGCCAATCATTTTTGCGCCGCCAACACCACCTGGCCCGCCTCGTTCAACGCTCGCAGCGCCGGTCCTGCAGCGAACCTCATCTACACGCACTTTGTGCAGGATGAGCGCATGCAGCTGTGCGAGGTGCTCACTTTACGCTCACTCAGCGCCGCGCATCCCTCAGCAACGCCTGAAACGCCCTTCCAGCTCCAGACGTCCGTTGATCGATGGACAGATTAAGAAAGGCAGAAGTCCTCTTCTGACCTGATCCCGACACCAGCGGGACGCTCCTTGGTGGCTGATCGCTCCCACGTGCAGAATCTGGTCCCATTCTCGACGGGCTCTCCCGGTCATCAGCAGACGGTGGGGAGATGTCGGAAGCGCTGCAAGCGTCGCACATTTCTTCGCTTCTTCCTCACTTCGACGTCATCGGGTGCATCTCGTGCATTGTTGTGAATATTGACATGTCACCGTTGCCGCCCAGTCCGACTGTAAGCCTCTCACGACTTCGGTGCGCTGTTATTGCTCCTGTTGATCTTGGGGCTTGCGACATCTATCCGCGACCTGCGGATCAGCAAGGACAAGGCACTGATGCAATCCCGGGCGCTAGATCCTCGCCCGTTTCGTGCGAAAATCTCATCGCATGGCGACTTCGGGGATGAGCATGCGAGCGATAGGCACAAGATCGTCGTTGAAAATGGCCACTTCGTAACGATGCATGAAATGTTTCCGATGTCGATGGTGGCCATTTGTGGTGCCTACGTGTCGTGTTCGACAACTTTTCTCCGGGGGTCGCCAAGCCACATCTCCACGTGACATCCTTCATTCATCAGCCCTAGCGACGCAGCTGGCCATCGGCTAAGTATCAGTATGCAATAGTGAGATCTAATCATCTCAAACAATCACATTCGAAAGGATCTAACGGCGTCATTGCTTCCAATGCATACAGTTGCCTCATTAAGGTTCTTCGTTGGCCAATCAGCGCACAGTACGTGTTGGCTCAGATGGTAGCCACGACACCACGATGCACAATTCATTTCAACTGTTGAGCTCCACAGAAACTCATCGTCTTATTTCAACCCACTGTTTAGGCTGTACACAACGGACGCTATGTGCGCCAATGTTCGTCATTGCAACAGAGGGTTCCCAACTCCGTGGTCCGTGGATCCTCCAGCATCACGACCCCGCCTCATCGTCCATTTGCATGGAGTTTGCGGTCCAGGCAGGCTCCACTTTGCCATCTCTTTTGTGTCCGTGGGATTGAGTGCCCTGTGGAGTTGCCCACCCACAGGGGTCCTTGTTCACGAGCACTGATTGAACCATATTGGCCAACTACCATTGCACGATTAACTTGCGCATCGCCATTAATCCGTCCAGTCAAGATGCAGACCTCTTACTCGATGCCAACACCTCACTCGACTTAGTAGCGCTGTTACCCCACGTCTCACGCGCCCCGTGGACTCGTGGCACGTTAGTGAACGAGGCGTCAGTTCTGCGCCCCTTTGCCCTTTGGCCTTAGTTCGGCAGGGAGCGGAACGGTGAGCATTATACTACTTGTGCCGTTGATGGGGAGGCCCAGGCAGCACTGTAGCTGAGAATACGGGAGGATTGCCGGCTCGAAAGTTCTTTGTGGCGAAAGCGGACTCTATGTCCCTCGACTACGCATCTTTCTACCCATTCCCTCCATGTCGGCTCGTCACTTTACGTCAATCCTCATATCGCATAAACTTACTACTTTCGTCAGTCTGACAGGCTCAGCATTCTGCGCAATGGGATGTATTGTGTCCAGCCATTACTGTTACAGGGAGTAATACTATAAGCGTCAACTCCAACCAAAGGCTGCACATTCCTGATTAAGACACTGGCTATTCACCATCACTTGAGACGGTGGTGTGGCGCTCTCCATCTCATATCCTACCAACTGCTTACCCGGCAGTGTTCTCGGAGGGTCCTTCGCTTCACGATGCGAGACTGGTTGATGCAGAATCATGCGCACCAAGCAACTAGCGACTGAGGCAAAAAGGGCAGCCTGAAGTCACCGTTCCTCCAAGTGACAGCCAGATTGTAATCGTTAGTGCCTAAAATTCTCTGAGAACAGTCCTCCATCTCATGTTACGAAGGGACCAATACTTTCATGTCTCTGACTTGGACACATTCGCTGATCGTCACGAAGGACTGCCTCGCCTCATTACCTTCGTATTCCTGTTCTAACACTGTAAACTGCTGATAGGCTATCAATACATCGCTGGTACAGCAACAATAATTAGGTGACCTATTCACCTGACTGGGATTCGAATTATGGAAATGGTAGGCACACAACCGCTTAAATCGAGGCAAGCCTCGACCGCGCGATAGGCAATAAGGGACATCAAGTCTTGGAGAGTTTGAACACACCCCGCCTCATATGTGCCCTTTCCTGGCAGGTATCGGAGTCCTGGCTTTAGGAGAAGACGATGTACTGAACATCGATGGCCATCTACCAGCCTCGTAATCGGTCCACAGAATTGCAACAAGAACAAAGGTGTACGATGTATCTTTGGGTCAGCTCATGTGAGAACAACACCATACCATTCTATCAGAAGTCACGTTGAGCCTCGTTGCATTATTCATAAAAGAACCATTCGAAGTCTCTCTCTCCATCATGTACCATCTCTGCTAACCTCAAGCCAGACCATATATCCCGTTGCTGGCCCTTACTCTGATTCCCTATGACACGCGTCCCTACCCCGACCCTCCTCCAAGCTCCATACAAGCTCTACCATTGCAACACCTACCAAAAGACCCCATCAAGCTGAAGACTGTATATCATCACAGTCACTCTGGCAGTCTAGCCTTGTCTTCAGTCTCTCTGTTCCCCTTACAGTCATTCATCCACACTTCAAAGCCGATATACATGTACTATCCTTCGTCGTCTTTCATCTTGAGTTACTTTCACTTTCAACTTTCATGCACACTGAGATCGATTACGGTATTCGCCCAGCACGGTTTGGACACTTTGACATGTGGCCTAGCGCTCTCGATGATCTGGTGTGCCGGTATGTTAAGCCAGGCTCGGTCTAGCACCACTAGTCTACTCTAGGATGTCGTCATTTTCGGCATTACGCGGCTAGTATGGATGTATTGCGCCTTTTGGTATGTATTGGAGGGAGATACACCCGGCAAGTGGGTTGCTCTCTCGTTCGGATGTGACATGGGCGTGAAGTTGTTGAGGGCAAAGGATGTGTTGGGATATCAGGTTAGCAGTTGGTGGACTTTGTTTTTACAAGGTTTGGTCCACGATTTGAGATCGAGTCACTTGGGCATCACAATTGAACAGAGAATAGATGAGTTTGGAACTGGCACTGATCATGTCATTTCGCGATCCAGTACTAAGACTAATACCGTCGTTTCCCGAACCAGTACTACTACTGATACGTACTGTTCCTTGTCGTCAAATCGTCGACTCGTGTCACTTTTTGGTTGCCGCTGGAGCAAAACTCCATTGGACTATGCAGCACCGTCTATCCTCGTCGTAGCCCTAGAGCTAACATCTACAACTGGCCAGACTTCTCGATGGTGACAGTCTTGGAGGTCTTGCCGGTCTGGGAGCCGACGCGCTCAACAGCCTGGACGACGTCGAGACCCTCAACGACCTTGCCGAAGACGACGTGCTTGCCGTCGAGCCAAGAGGTCTTGACGGTGCAGATGAAGAACTGGGAGCCGTTGCTGTGTCACTTGTTAGAAGTGATACCTAGTGAAGGTGCAGGTGTACCTACGTTCCGGGGCCAGCGTTGGCCATGGAGAGGATACCAGGGCCAGTGTGCTTCAGGTTGAAGTTCTCATCCTCGAACTTCTCGCCGTAGATGGACTCACCACCGGTGCCCTATAGACAATCAGTCTTCTGTATCTCATTGTAAGCGTTTGTAGGGATGACGTACGTTGCCGCGGGTGAAGTCACCACCCTGGAGCATGAACTGGGGGATGACGCGGTGGAAGGAAGAGCCCTGGTAGTGGAGGGGCTTGCCAGAGCGGCCGGTACCCTTCTCACCAGTGCAGAGGGCACGGAAGTTCTCTGCGGTCTGTTTGGTGGTGGTCAGCCCTGAGCTCGATGAAAAGTTTCTCCTGGTGGGGGTGAAGCTTACCTTGGGGACCTGGTCGGCGAAGAGCTCCATGACAATGCGGCCGGCAGGGGCGCCGCCAATGGAGACATCGAAGAAGACGTTGGGGTTAGGCATTTTGATGGAATTGAATGTGGATGTTGTTGTTGAGTGGAGGAGAGAGAGAGTTGGTCAATTGATCGATGGAGGGGAGAGCTCTGGAGCCAGGTGGGGTAATAACTTGAGCTGCCCCGCGCTAAGCCCTTCGGTGTATTCTCCCGCCACCTCTTTTCCATTTTTACCTTCGATCAAGCTATGCCTCACCAATGACGTTGCCAACCCCCTCCACACGCTCGGCGTTGATTCGTGCTCTCACGAAAGGGCAAGCTCAGAATGGCCCCTCCAAGACGCCTCGGGCAGCTTCGGAAGTCGTGCTGCAGCTCTACCGCAGTCTGGAACATGCAACACCAATGGACCCGACATAGCTGGTGGCTTTCAAATCAAGTTATGAAGAATTCGATCGAGGCGTCGAAGAGAAGGGAGAAAGAAAACAGCTCAACCTGTTGATTGGAGGCATGAAGTCGCCGCGACGCCCTCCTCCGTTTGCTTTCACTCTCTGTCGTATACTATCCAACCAGCAGCTTTACATTGCACGCGGAACGGACGAGCAAACGCATGATTACTGTTACAGCGCTCTCGTATTCGAGAATTGAGGTCTTATGAGGGCATGCAGGACGTCAGCCACTACGCCCGAATGAGCATGGCGGTCGTTCACGCATCGGCTCCTCAGACAACGCCGGATCTTGCAAAACATTAGCTTTCGACTTCAGACTGAACTATGACCTATTCCTCGGCATGATATCTGCGACAACCAGAAGACACGAATGCATGCAGTTGTGTCTCATGATACAGTATATGACCCTCCATAGAATCTACAGACATCCAAGACAGACTCACACTGGAGTAGCACACCAACAACGAAATTGAGGAATCACTCTTAAAATAATCGAAAGCCAATGAAGTATAAAGAGAAGGATACCATAAAGCCAAATATCTATAAGAATAACACTGCCCGCCAACATAATGCTATGGACTACGCAAGGCTTCACAACACAGTCATCCAGCATGCTCGAAGGCTTTCTATGGTTGAACCTGATGCATCTCTGCTCTTCTCAAGAACTCGGCTCTCTCAGTGCGGTCCTTTTCTTCGGCCTCTTTCCAAAGGTCGAGGACTTGTTGCTTGCGAGCGGCACTCCTTGGCTCGAATGCCATCTCAAAAGGATCAGGCTTGATGATCAGGAGCGAGTTCGATTTGTCCAGCGGGACCTCAATCTCAGCCCCGGTGGTTGGATCTACCTTTCTCTTCAGGTTGAATGCCCACATCAGGGCACCGCATCCGGTCACGGTCTCGTCGCGAGTGACAGACATGCCAAGGCACTGACGCTGACCCCAACCGAAAGAGGACATGCCGTGGATTGTTGGATACTTGGTCAACGGCTCCTGGAATGTCGGCCACCCAGCCTCGAGCCATCGCTCAGGCCTGTAGGACTCCGGGTCAGGGTATTTGACAGGATTGCGAAGGAACGCCCAATCGAGGGGAAGGATGCGCGTGCCCTTAGGAATGAAATATCCCCGGAACCAGTCATCAGCTTCAGCCTCATGCGCTACACCTGAAAACTCTGTCAGCGTCGTCGAAGCCAGCTGCAAGATGCCTTCTTACCTGTTGGGACCGTCGGCTTCCATCGCATGGTCTCCTTGATACATGCACGCAAGATGGGCAGATTTGGCATGTCGGCTATGGTCGGCGGTAACCCACGGCAGACTCTATCGACCTCTTCCTGGCACTTTTGTTGCCATTCAGGGTGGTGTACCATCGCGATCAGGAAGTAATACAATGGGCCTGCGACGGTGAAGATTCCAACAAGTGCCAACATACCGAGGACGCACGAGGCTTCATAATCGCCAGAGATGTTCGTCTTCTCGGCCGTCTCAAGGTATGTTCGTGTGTAGCATGGGCCCTGCTTACCCTTCTCCATAAGCTTCCTGGTCCTGACCAGGTTCTCCATGAAGAACGCCTGCTGATTGTCATGCCGCTTGCGCTCCCTAATCTTCCAGGGATTGATCGCCTCCGGCACCCAATCCCATAGTGGCGTCAGGACATTGGTGATTGGACCCGCAGGCGACATCTGTGTCAAAAGACCCCAGGCGCTCGGTGTCAGTGGAACACTCAAAGAGTCATCGTCCCAGGTCAGTTTCGACATGACCTTCGAGCACATGTCCTCGAGGGAGAAAGCAAAGTCATCAGGGTTTTCCATCAGGCGTGCCATCCATCGCTTTGCCTCAAACTCCATCATACCCCAGTATTGGGCATTGGTGCCTTCCATCAGGTATGCGTGAGTGAACTTTCGCTGACGAGCCCAGTATTCTATGCGATGGTCAGCAAGATACCCCTGTGGTTCAGGATTTGACTTACGATTCTTTCCCATCAATGGCAGATACTCCATGGAACCATAGGTACTCTTCGCATCGAACAGACTTTTGATCTCAGGGCGATCTGAGTATATCTTGGCCTTCTTCACGAGCATCTCCTCTGCCATTGCCTCATCTGATATGATGACGAAGTTGTCGCCCAGCATCAGCGTGCGGTATATTGGACCGTAGGTGTCAGCCCACTCCTTGAACTTCAACCACATGAAGTCAATCGGCAGGTCGTGAATACGCCCAACCCATGGAATGAGCGCTGGTCCAGGCAAATTGTGACAAGTGTATTTCTTCTTGTATGTCTCGATGCCGCCGAGCAAGGCGTAAACACCAAAGCCGATCAGTGCAACACCAACGATGCCTGCTGTAAGAGGATGCATTTTGGATATAGGCCGGTCGAGTTGACAGAGAGCAAAGATGTTGGAAGCCCAGATTCTGGTATGGACATGCACTGACTTGGTGATGTCGAGGAAATCAACTCAGCCTGATGGCTACGGAGCCGGGTGGTAGAAGCTATGCAAGCAGTCGATCGGAGACGGCGATTGAAGATATGCCGTGGGAAGATGAAGCACAGCCACAGAATTAGGACTGCTACGTCGATGAGGGAACGATCAAAGTTTGAGAACCAAATCGCAGATACCACCTAGATAACGCATAAGATCATGCTAACACCTGTCAGGCTTGTCCGGCTCCCCAAGTACATGGTCATAATAAAGTCAAGCAGGCATCGTCAGCGCCATGGAACACCTCAGCACGCCTTACTATGCGCAGCTTGACCAGTAACGGCACCCAGTCGGTCTAAGAAAGACTTGATATGGTAGTAAGCATCGATTGATCCAATGATAGGGTTCGGTGCGCACATGATGGGTCCTTAGCAACGTCTCTAAGGGCGCTTGGGATACTACAAGCGCAGCCGATCGTCCAAGATGGGGCTTCCAGCAGCCTGGGACAAATATGTCGGTGCTGCACGGCGCCGACCATGACATGTTGAGACCACCAACAAGTGGACTGAGGTGCAACATAGGCGCAGATTTGTGTTGAGATCATCATCATTGACTCTCATGGCACAGTCGCTTAGCTCAATGGGGGAATCATCCCTGTTCCGCCGTCGTGAGACCAATAAGTCAACATCCCTACTATCAGCGGAACATTCTTTTCACTCTCCTGAAGCACGAGCACTTTATTTTGTGCCGTGTAATGACGCTACCAATGATTTCGACAGACAATAGAACAGTGACCGATAGGAAAGGGATGCCATGATGGCAGCACTATTCAGGCTATGTCAATCCTCACAACGACTCCCCACGTTCATCGGCACGTTCAGTCCGCATGCTTACCGATGGAGGGCAATCTGTCTCATCATCACCTGGCTGCATATGCCAATTGAGAACATCAGCAGCCAGGGTTCCACCAGTCGGCGAGACTCAATGCGCCAAGCGGCTGCAAGGAAGCTCATCAGCTCACTATCATGAACACTGTGGCGGTGGTGTGTAACCAGTAGAAAATGTAGATGTCATTGAGCGTTGGACATAGATTTGGCACGGGGTTACACAGCACGAAGAGCCCTACCAAATCTGCATGGTGCTCAGTATCTCCGCACGTGGGCCGGCAACGAATTCGTATTGCAGCAACATGCAGCAGCCACCGCGATTTCGAATCTAGACCAACATGAGGTTGGAATCTTACATGACAGCCTCGCGCTCGACAGCCACTGAACATGGGTTGCGCATTCGTCTACGTCTTGGCGTCCGGAGTTCGTGGGGAACCATAGCGCAACGCATTGACCACTATTCGGGAGCTTTGGCATGCTGGAAACGTTGTTCTCAATGTCATCGACATCACCGTAACACCAAGGGAGAGCGGAAGTCAGGCACCTAAACAGCCAAGTGTACACATCATCACGCCCATTACTGAGGTGGTGGTACGATCTCTTGCCAGGACTCACGTTCGCGACATGTCGGCACTCCGGACGTCCGGTGATCTCGGCTTCCCACAGTTGGGGAGCCCAACCCGACGTTCAAGACGCGATCCTTAAGATGTATGGGAATGAGCCCGGTAGACGTTGTCTTTGACTACCCGCCTTCGACCACACAACCAGAACAGAAGTCTCTCGCTCATCATGCCTCACGCGCTTACGTCTCGCGAATCCACGATGGAGTCAAAACCAGTTGGTTCTTATGAGCCGACTGGGATTGATGTCCTCATCGTGGGAACTGGTCTTGCTGGACTGGTGGCTGCGTTGGAATGCACGCGCAAAGGTCATAATGTACGCGTTCTTGAGAGGAACTCGGACATTAACACAGCTGGTGAGAAAGTCTCATCACGTGCCTTACGCGATTGAAGCTTATGAAGCTTATAGGTGATATGTACTTCATGGGACTAAGTGCGACGCGTTTCCTGAAGCATTGGCCTGAACTGCTCAAGGAATACAAGAAGATCTCGCTTCACAATGCTTGGATCGAAACCTTCAAGCATTCTGGCGAAGTCGTTGTTCCACCCCTCTTGGTTGCCGATCGTCTACGCGATGCGGGCCTGGATCCCGATACACCACCAGGCGAGTTTCAGATGCGCCCGCTGGTCTACAAGATGTTCGTGAACGCGGTCGAAAAGCTCGGTGTATCTGTCGAGTTCAACCGCAGAGTCGTCGATTATTTTGAGGATGAGCAGACTGGCAAGGGTGGATGCACCACAGATGATGGAAAGAGATACGAGGCGGATGTCGTCATCGCAGCCGACGGTGTAGGATCGAAGAGCCAAAAGCTCGTTGGTGGACAGGTTCGTGCCAAGCCTTCTGGAAGGGCAATGTGGCGCGCTGCGTACCCACGCGAAGCACTCGACTCAAACCCGAGGGTTAAGGAATTCTTCAAGCTCCAGCCTGGCAATGAGCCAATTGTGCGCACATGGTTAGGGTAAGTCTCAAGAAGTGCCTTTAGATATTGACTTCAACTGATGCTATGCAGCCCTTCCACCTATGCGCTTACCTTGAGCCGCGATGATGTTATGGTATGGATTATGAACCACGATGTAGGTCAGCCGCCATATAACACACAAACGTTTCTAACTTTAATAGGTCACTGGAACCGAGAAAGAAAGCTGGAACAACACTATCGACAAGCAGGAAGTCTTGGACGGAATGGACACAATGCCCGGCATGGAAAAGGTGAAATGGGCACCGATCTTCAAAGAACTTGTTGAGACTACACCACCAGACACCATCGTCAATTTCGAGCTGCTTTGGCGAAACCCCCAGCCAAGCTGGACTTCTCCAGGCGCGCGTGTCGTCCAGATTGGAGATGCAGCACACTCTTACCTCCCAGCATCAGGCAACGGCGCGACACAAGCTATCGAAGATGCCATTTCAATCGCATCGTGCCTCCAAATCGGTGGCAAGGAGAACATCACGCAATCAGTACGCGTTCATATTCGATTCCGGTAAGATCACTCTTTCGAATTTATTGACCAAGCTCACACAGCGCAGATTCATCCGAAACTCCTGCGCGCAGAAGCTAGGCTTCTCCAACGCTGAGCTCCTCCAGGACACAGATTGGGACAAGGTCAAGCTCGACCCTCGCCGCGCGCAGCCCAAGCTCCCCAAGTGGGTATGGGGCCACGACCCAGAGGCGTACGCATATGAGAACTACACCAAGAGCGCGGAGAGCATGAAGAAGGGCATCGACATGAAAGACGAGACGTCCTTCGAGCCAAATTACCCCAAAGGCTACAAGTACGAGCCATGGAGCATCGAGAAGATCATGGACGACATGCGTGCTGGACGACCGATCGACTTGGGCCCTGGAGATTGGAACTAGAGCGCGTGTTCACGTGCAGGCGTTTGGTAGCATAGCCTTTTGCAAAGCAAATTCAATACATCTTACGATACGCGCTATTCTGTAATGATCGAGCCAGGTCGGTGGCCTTCGTATTCTCCGAATGTGCATCCAAGCGACGTGGCCTGTGATTGCTGCGGAGTTTTGGACCGTACCACTTGAGAACTGCATGCAGCACGGGCATTTAATCCTTGTCTATTTGCGCCGCATCCAGATGATCGGAATGCACAATTGATGTTGATCTTTATTGCACGATAACACAACAGTTGAGCATTGCGGGACTCTATCAAGGGCTCTAACATCGCATTAGACACTTTAAATCTTGTGATGCTGACGATGGATGAGAGAATGCCTGATTTGGGTATGCCCTTGGATTGTTCTCACATAAGCAGCGAAGATCGATACCACAGGCACTGGACTCTTATTCAGCGTCTCACAAGATTGTGCTGTGTGTAGTGCAACCTCGCTATCGTGCCCACAAAGCCACAAAATGTCTATTATATTTTGTGTAATGCCACACAGCATCAAATGTTCCTGGTACTTACATAGATGCCACATAAAACATACTTCTCAACATGCGCAACACTATTTGCAATTATCGTCTCGCAGCAACCTCCCTGTTGTCTCGCATGCTGATCTTGACAATCACTCGACTTGCACTGATTCTCATGCACTTCCTAGAATCCCATCCCGTGTACTGTGCACATCTCAACCTAGCCCAATTCGCAACTCCTACTCTACGCCTCCACAACCTCTCTACCGACCGCATCCCATCGGGCACTCCACCACCACATTTTGTTTAACGGCTCTCCAGCACATTCTCCGAACATCCCAGCCATGTGCCAGCCTATGTCTTGGTTCTACGGAAAATCACTAGGTCTGGGTTCCGCCCCGTTGGTGAAAGAAAGTCAATGACGCTGCCGAGACGCGCTAGTAGGGTGCAGGCATTGTTGGTGCTGAGATGAGATGAGATTGCTGTTTTGGGTAATCTATGAAAGCGTGTTCGAGAAATGAGCTGATGTGGCGCGTGTAGAGTGGTGCGAGACAGTGGGTGGCATATGCGAGGGAGGAGGGGAAGTGGGAGTGAGGGTCCATGGTGCGAGGTAAGGGGGTGGGATGGCTTCTTTGGCGTTGTCGGGTGGTACTGAGTTGCGTTATCTGAGTACAAGGTTCGAAAGATGTGTTCAGTCTGCTGCAAGTTTCTACCATTGTGGTTGTGAGAGATGGTGTTCTGGGGCAGTGAAGGCGAGGCCACGTGACCATGCGTCCTGCGTGTCTGCAGCTGCCGTTGCACACCCACTGCTTAAAGGATTACACCTACTGAAGATTTCCAAGAAAAGAGTAAACTAGCACACGATTGAGGCACTTGTGGTTATAGATTTGCGTTCGTGGCTAGCGGTCCTGTAGTCATCGCCCGCCCATCGCTTGAGTTCCCATATGATCCAGAATGTGGTAAATTTGCTGAGCGTACTTATAGCTTTTAGCATGTGTGAAATTGTTTTCCAGCACCTGGATGTACACCATGAAGTACGGGATGAAGATTCTTTTCAAGATGATGTTCAAGTTTGAACTCAAGCTTGCCTTCTGGATTGAGCTCAGATCTACCAACGAATAGCACGCTGCACTCCTGCCATGCTGTCACTCTTTCTCTCCATATAGTTGTATGACACTTTAGTTCTCTGTGAAGTATTGATTTCAGGCTATTGAATATGAGGTGGTCTGCTCATTCATTCGATGTGAACGTGAAGTAGAAGTCAAAGCTCGCTGTTCAAGACATGTAGGTGTATGCGGCTTCCACGACAGACGTAAGTCCTGCAAGAATATTTCCAAAATTCCGTATCGTTGAAAACCAATCTATAATGCAGTGAAGCTAGATTTGTTCCCATGGATATATGTTATATTGCAAATGGGTCTCCCTCGAATCTTAGAACACTAACGGGACGTAGTGGCTTGGTCTGCCGTAGAAACAATCGGACCTCTACATATATAGCTTGTTATGTACGATAGAGTATTGGAGAACTTTCCGACTTGCTACTTAGAAGAGTCTACTACTCCAAAACTCATCGTGTCTCAAAAGCTTATCGTTGCTTGTACGTATAGCTCGAAGCTTAGGGTTCCTTCTCCTCACATGATTGTGGCCGGTTATAGGCAAGGATGAGAAATCTTTAGGACCGAAAGTTTTTGCTTCATGGTGCTGCCGCTGACCTGGTACTCGGTATTGAGGGGTTGCGGTATTCTGAAGTTGCTTCTTCAGTGGGCTACTGTTAACTACGTCATGTCGGACCTGTGAACGGGAAGAAACCTCTTGACCAATTATATCAGGACAAAGCAGTCGAATTAATGATCAACAATGCTCAAGCGCAGGTTGCATGATATCCACCACAATTTGGTCCATGATCCACATACAATCGCTGTGTCGGTGACTGCGGTGACCGATGTCATCTACGCGCGTGCGTCACAAGCGTGTCCGCCGTCCGATCAGCGCAGTAGGGCAACAACCTCCCACAAACCTTCCTCTTATCCGCAGATGTTTTCTCGGTGCGGAGCCGTAACGGCCTGTCTTGAGTCATGCTGTGCAACGACCTATACCTATGTCCTAGCATAATATGAAGTCGAATCCCACTCGCACTTTCGTAGTTTACATCATTCCCTGCTGAAGATCTCGAATTGCTCCTGGTCAAGCTAAGCTCCCGCTCACGCCAAGGCACCATAGCTACATTCCGTACTATTACCAAGAAACTTTGCGCAAGTCAAGCATCGCCATGGCCGCCATGAGCAAGGCCATCATCGTTTGCGGCGCGACGGGCAAGCAGGGCGGCTCTGTCCTCAAGCACCTCGCTACGCACGCCGATGCCTCTCAATACACTCTTCTCGCCGTCACGCGCGATGCGAAGTCAAAGTCGGCGCTGCGCATCACTGAGACATACCCCGACGTCAAGCTTGTGCAAGGCAACCTCGACGATGTCCCAGCCCTATTCGCATCCGCCAAAGCCACGCTGAAAGAAGCCGGCAAGCCAGAGAAGATCTGGGGCGTATATTCTGTCCAAATCTCCATGGGGCCAGGAACTAGCGTCGAGGGCGAGATCAAGCAGGGTAATTCGCTCATTGACGAGTCGGTCAAAGAGGGTGTGACGCACTTCGTCTATTCATCCGTCGACAGGGGTGGCAATCAGCGCAGCTTCGAGAACACGACTCCGATCCCGCATTTCCAGACAAAGTACAAGATTGAGAAACACTTGTTGGAGAAGGCGGGGAAGAATGGAGAGAATATGGGCTGGACCATCTTAAGACCCGTTGCGTTCATGGATAACCTCGTGCCCGGCTTCCCTACGAAGGTTTTCCTCGCTGCATTGAGGGATACACTACAAGGGAAGTCATTGCAGTGGGTGTCAGTGGAGGACATCGGCATCTTTGGCGCACGTGCTTTCACTGAGCACGAGAAGTGGAATGCTCGCGCCGAAGCTCTGGCGGGCAGCGAGCTCACCATGGATGAGATGAGTACATGCTTCGAGAGAACCATTGGCACCCCTGTGCCGGCTACGTATGGGTTCTTCGGCTCGGCGCTCAAGTGGGCAGTGACAGAGGTCAATCTCATGATTACCTGGTTTGGATCAGAAGGGTATGGTGCTGAGATTGCGAAGTTGAAGAAGGAAGAGCCACGGCTGTGTGACTTCGAGACCTGGCTTCGTGAGCGGAGTGGATGGAAAACGCAGATTATCCAGAGATAGTTCTTTATTGATATTCTTCCTCTATTGAAACATGCTTCGCATTGGGTGCTTCAGCAATTGAGTTATTCTTCGGTGTTCGAACAGATATCAACAATGGACGTAAATGCATTCCATATAATTTTCGATCTAGGCTCCGCTCCAATGCACATTGAGTAGCTCAATTTGCTCATATTCAACAGCTCACCTCCACACTCATCCTTGTCTACAAAGACAACAGATTCCACAACGCCAAACCCCCCGCAACAACCGGCGTAACCAACCTCAACCTATTCCAATTCGCCCACTTCCTCGCAATCGCCTCCGCATCCCCCAACTCCTTCTCCCCCGCCCTCTCCGCCAACGCCTCCAACTTATCATTCAGCGGCTGCATATTCAGTGCCGAGTGCAAGATAGTAGTCAAGTGCATGATTGCCGCAACGCCAAACAGCTTCCAGTCGCTGCGAGCAAGCACGCCTTCCCGGAACACAGAGTAGCCTGCGTACGCGTAGCCCAGGAATCCGAGCGAAGAGATGGGCCGGAAGAACTGGTTGCCCACCGTCCAGCAGAGGGGCCATTGGCGGCCGAGAAGTTTGGCACGGGCAGAGTGGTCGGGAGATCCCGGGGGTGGGAAGTCGACGAGGAGGGCGGGGACAGTCATGTAGGATTGGGTGATTGCGTTTCCTGGGGATTCGTTGTAAGTTTGTTGGAGTTGTGGTGGTTTGGAGATTTCAACTTGAACCTACCAGCTAGGATGAACGAGAAGGTCACGCAAGTGCCTGCTACGGCTTTTACGATAATGTTGTCGGACATCTCTACACTCTTTCAAAGACGTGTAGATTTGCAATTGAGATGCGTTGAGTCGAAGGGAAATTGAAGCAAAGTCGCGAGATTCAGAAGTCAGCGCACGATTCCTCGCTGTCAATAAGCCCTCACATAAACACAAACACTGATCGGCTGTGCGACTAAGCAACCGCATTCCCCCCGGATCCGATGCCCCTCAGTACCTTTGCGCGACCTCCGACGCGTGAGGGACAAGGGCGCGCGCATGCAACGTTCAACGATCGCCCGTTCCTGGCGTGAGACTATCGGTTCCCCACGTCCGTTGTGCGCACCCATTTTGGGATTCCGCGATTACATCATGACATGTCCAAATTTGGATTTCTGGGCATTCCTGGGCGTTCTGGGATCGACGTATGGTGCTTATCATGTGCATTCTTGTGGCTGCTGATGTCGGCGATTTTGACTGCCGGTGAACGGTATGGTCGTTTTGCGACAGCCGTTGGAAGATGTGAAGGATTGTGTCGGAGTATTGGAGGCGCGACCGCCGTGCAATGCAGGCTTGCATCGTGATGATAGCATGTTGCAAGGCTCGGCCAGTAAACCTTTGTAGTTTGAAAATTGCAATTGAGAGATTCGTAGATCATGTGCAAGTGTAATGTACATAGCCAAATCCAAAAATAAGCCAGAGAGGTGTATGTCCATAACAAAACTCCCGATGCAGAACCCCCAGACTTAACGCCCGCTGATATCGAGTGTACATTCTGGAAATCTTCACAGGCCTCCCGTAGATATCTCACCAATAACACCAGCAATATAGCACATGCCTGCAACCCAAATTGCTGTCTTTACTACACTTCCTGCACCGCCCTTTCTCTTCGATTTCCTGTGCTTGGCGTTGATTTGAGCTTGGTTTTGTTTTGTTTCCTTGACCCAGTTGAGCTTGTCAGCAGCATTTCGGCGATCTTGAAACTCTTTTTCGAGCTGTTCTGCGGATTCTTCAGGCCCTACATAACCCGTGGGCGACAGACGCGTGGTACCATCGATGGGGTTTGTTGCGCCGTGATCGAAGATTGACTCGGAGCCTCCTGCTGTTGAGGACGAAGAAATAGTGCTGAATGTGGGTGCCGAACAAGGACTTTCGACAATATCGCGGAGAACGAGAATGTCCTTCTTCGCGCTCACAACTTCTAAGCCTTCCGTGATGTAGGGGATGAACTTCGCGGGACTATCGAGAGCTGAGAGGGCCAGATGTAGAGGTACAGCTGGGGACATGTCGCGGGGTGGTTCTGTCATTGATGTTGTGATCGACAGAGTATCTGCCTCGGGATCGCGAATGACGATTGTATAGCGTGTTGGGAGGTGCTCGATCGCAGGGCCAGGTGTAGTCTGCTTCTGGTCTTTCACTCCCTGTACATCTTGCGCTCTGGTATCTGGGCTCCCAGACGCAGTCGAAGCCGCCGTCTCGCTCTGAGCCTGTCTCGATCTTGTTCCGTCTTTGCCATCTCTTGAGGTTTCTACAGCCGTTGCGTTGTCTGTCGTAAGGGCAGCAGACTCGGCCAAAGCCTCTACCGGATGACCTAGCGCTGCTGCACTTTCTATCGTCGCCGTAGCATCCTGGGGCGAGTTCTCTGTTTGATATGAAGCATCGGCATTCGATTCCTTTGGATCCAGATCCAGAACAGGGTCATCCTTCAGCATCAGAAACTCCGTAGATGCCCCCTGTACCTTCTGGACGTCCGGAATAAGAGGCGTATCCTGCCTATGATCCGCAGTGATTGGTCCGTACGTATCTTCATATGCTGCTTTGATCTCATCAATCAGCTTCGAGTCATTAAGCTGCCGCTTTTCTTCCTCGACTGCCTTCTCAGCTGCCAATTCACGAAGCTCTTTGTTACCAAGTTTCTCGATGGCGGGACCAAAGGGCCTGAACAAGCTGTTCATGAGAGGGCTAGGCTCGTCCAGGACTTTTTTATTGCTCGGCCTTTGCGCGGGGAAGGTGTCCTCATTTGTGATCTCTCGAGGTCTTGATTTGTGCGCCTTGATCTCATTGATCAAGTGCACATCCGCGGCCAAACGGGCACGAACAAATGGATCCTCGCAGTTCTCGAAATCTGCAAGCTCGATTTTGGCGGCATTGTCATTTGCAGATCCCGCAGGAACAACGCCATATACCAACATAGCGCGGTCTACAAGTCGCATCAGAGTCATCTGCGTATCTCGCAAAGAGAGCAGATTGTCTGCAACGACTTTGTAGTTCAGAAGAATGTTGCGGTCAATCTTCGGATCCTCAAGCCTGGTCTGTAGACTCCAAATGAGCATGCGCAAGAGCTGGGAGTTCTTATGTAGCACTTTGGAAGCCGTAGTGAGCCTTCTCTTGAACGAGCCGGTTGCGTTGGACACAGACTCGGTACCTACCAGTCCACGCAAGGCTTCGTATGCAGTCTCCAGTTCGTGATTCGTCTGGTGGAATCTGACTTTTAGTGACTCCATAGCTCGGATCTTCCGAGGCGATAGATCCTGTGCATGTCCGCTTGATGTACGCTGTCGAAGCCGGTGTATGGCCAGGTCGAGCCGCTCTTCATCGCTCTTGAGCCTGCGCAACAGAGCTTGCGAGGCAGGGATGTCTTTCTCCAAGTCCTCCGTGATCTGTCGATTTGCAGATTGACCCTTTTTCACGTAATGTGCGACCTTGTCGAAGAACAACTTCGTTTTGGTAACATCAGCCTCCTCCGTTGGATCCTGCCAGAACGTTTTTGCAAAGCTAGCGCCAGTGGTCTCGAGCCATCTCTTCATGCGTTCTATGCTCGACTCAACAGGGGTATCCAGAGGTGGCTGGGTAACGGCAGCTCCTTCCGAGGGCTCCTCTTTGTCCTCGTTCCCGAGCTGTTCGTCCCGCATTTTGCGCTCTGTCCGTCGAATGTACTGATTGTTCACTATCCTCGCCTCTAGCATCGGATGTATGCTTGAAGTTTCCTCATTGCCATTGAACGCTTGTTCAAGTCTTTGCCGAGAAGCTTGCTTCTGTTCATTGGTTGGCCGCCAGCCACGCTTGGAACCCATGGACGCACGTATGTCAGCAGCACTGAGGAAGTCGATGTCATCTTCCGGGAGTTGCGAGAGCTTTTTCGATATCGATGGTGTTGCGGAAACATTCTCTCTGGTGCTTGGCCTGACGGAAGCGCTCGACGCATCTTGCTCAGGTGCATTCGCTGTTGTATCATCATTGTAAGTAGTTGCTTGGCGCAACGGACCCAAATCCTCGAGTGCTATGGTTGATTGTATAGTCGAAACGTGGCTGGGACGTCCTGATTGATTTGGCAAAGGTTTTTGGGTCGAAGCCGACATTTCGCGTCGCTGCAAAGCCGTTTGCCTCCAACTCATCGGATCCCATGATTCGTCGCCCCTGTCTTTCTCACGTTGGCGTATTTGTGTCGCTAAAACATCTAGCTCATTTTGACTTTCTTCAAGTGACAGTTCATCTAGCTTGTGGTCTCGAAACGCAGCTGGTGATGACGGTTTCGCCGCATCAGCCATGGCCTTGATTCCGCGAACAGAACCTCCCTCATCATTGGACGTAAGATTATTTTCTTCCTTTTGAACAGCTTCATATGAATCCATTCTAGCGATTTCACGACGAGAGTCTGGTTGCACAACTGTCGACAATGGATCAATGCTTTCTGGAGCGGTGGCAGTAGTGCTTCTAGTTGTAACTGGCGTTTCGCTTGGTGCACGACCGGGTGCATTACCAACCACATTGGCGTGAACCCCCTCTTGCGGCCTTCTGGAATCCGACGGAGATTTGATGCCATCACGATCTAACGATATTTTCCTGAAAGATGGCTGAGGGAAGATCGGTTCGCGTGCCGCTGGAGTCGAGTCACGTTTACCCTGAGATTGTTCATTCACATCTGTGTTGTTGAGCATCCACTTGGGGAAGCTTTTGTTGATCCATTCCCAGTCGATCAGACCCTTCCCATTCAACATATCATTACTTGCCCCAAATATTGCCTTGTATGGGTCGTCTTGCAATCGCTTGCGCCATCGGTAGTAATGCTTCAATTGCATCCACTCGAGATCTGACATGTTCGGAGGGCGTTTCCCACCGCTCTCAGCCTCATGTTGTGCTCCCTTCGAGGGAGTTCGCGAAAAGCAGCGTGTTCTCAGGACAGCTTCATGGTCACGGAAGACACGCTGAGCGTAGCGATGAATCGGCGAACGAGTGAGGAGGGAAGGATCACGACGCCACCAGGCCATTGTGTAAGGACCCGTGGGGTGATGGGAGAGCTGAGGCTGGAGGCTTGACTATAAAGAGAGCTTCGAGATGACAGTTCTCTGCAATCATGTCAGTACCAGTTGTGAGCGTTTGGGAGATGCCAGACACACTTTGGTACCTATCTTGACGAGCTGTGATCTACCGATGGCTCCTCGGAGCTGCCCTATCGTGCACCAGGCTTCAACATCAACATCAAGATTGATCTAGATGTCACAGGCTCAACAAGGAACGAGGCTACCAGCAATGAGTCTCACGCCTACAAACCACATAGAGTAACAGAATGATCGGAGAGAGAGATGGAGGAGGAGGACTGAGGCATGGTCCCGGATGGTTGCCTCCCCATATCCCCGTGTAAGCTCCGCGCCGCCTATCAAGCTGCGCGGGGTACACAAGCGCCGCGTGACCGCGCTGGTCGTTCGCGTCACCATTCATCTAGACTATGCCCAGTCAGACGAAATATTAGTACTGCAATTCGCCATTTCTGAGGCCGATGATAATGTCTCTCCTTGCGATGGAACGGAGGACAGTGAGGTTCGCGACCGACGCGTAGCCCCACAAGCTGATAAGGCGATAAGGCATCACTAGTGGGACGCGCCGCGGACGAAGCCGAGGTGGTTTGAGCATCACGTGTCTCATCTCATAATTCGTTCATCTACAACTACCTTTAGACTTTCTGCACGTACTGTACCGGCCCAACATAAACGTGTCGAGCTCGGACCACGTAATACAATCCTGCGAAAATGAGGACAGAACCGTACCCCAATGAAGCCCAATTCATGTCTACAACAGTCGGGTGAGGACCCACCGGGAAAAATGTGAAGATCCAGCAGAAGAGCAGGAAGAGCACAGCGATGATGTTTATCGGTAGGCCAAGCCTCCCGAGGTCGAACTTTGAAGGCAATAGAGGCTCCCCACGAAGTCTCTTGAGCAAGACGCATGAGATGGAGATGAGGTACGATGTCAACATGGAAGCGACCCCAAGAGAGATAACCTGCATGTATGCCACACTAGAGCCAATGTTGATGAGAGAGAGAAGAACAACGAAGAGCAATGTCATGTACACGCTGTTCACGGGGACCTCAAGAGTCGGAGATACCTGGCAATATATGAGTGGCTATCGAACTAGATCAAGCGTCAAAAAGACATACCTTGCTGAAGACTGCAGAGAATGGCACTCCTCTATCCCGAGCAAAAGCGAAGAGTTGTCGCGAATTGGTAGCCATTACTGCGACACTTGCGAAGATGGCAATGATGAGCATCAGAACAGTCAAGCCTGTAGCTCCGCCAACGGATCCTGTTGTGTTGAGGAAGACCTGAATGAATGGGGTACCTAGCGGACTTGCGAGAACTGAGAGGGTATCTCCAACACAATAGCAGAATGTGATGGCCATGACCCATCCAAGCAAGCCATTGCCCAACCAAGTCCACATCATCGCCCGTGGGATGACATGAGAGGCATTGCGCACCTCCTCGGCCATGTGTGCACCAGCCTCAGATCCGACAAATGTACTTGACGCTCCAGTCAGGCCAATAATTACCGCCAAGGGAAGATTGCCCCACATCATGTTGTCCTGGAAGGATGTGAAGACTCCAGAAGCTGCACTTCTGTCGCTCATGACCCACAGAGGGATGATGACCGCGAAGAAACCGGCAATGTGAAGGATAACGATAACTCCTTCGATCCAGGGAAGCTGTCGGCTGAAGAATGTGTTGAAGACCAAGCAAAGCGCAAGGACCGCCCAGATTAACATGGTTCCATGCCATGCTTTCAACTCATAATCTGCATTGTTGAGTTTGATGAGGCCTTGGATCTGCTTTCCCGCCAGGTAGGAGACAGTCGCAGATGCGGTCTGCCATCCCAAAACTCCTAGCCAGCCAACTAAATAGCTGAGAAACTTCTGACAGCTTGGTGGCGCGAATTCGCTGACCCAGTGGTATTGTCCGCCGGCTGTAGGCGCCCTGAAATTGATCAGCATATACATTTGTCGACTGAATGCCCGACTTACATCGACGCCATTTCGGCTAGCGACGCCACAACGAATCCAAATCCTACCATGACGATGAGATAGCCCCAGATCAGTCCGGCTGTTCCTCCGTTCGAAAGTGCGAAAACAGATGTAGCAAGAATAGCTTCCCAAGTCGACAGAATGACCATGCAGAATCCCAGAATCGTTATGGATCGAAAGTTACGCCGCGTCTCCTGGGTCTTGCCCATTCGCAGCATGTCGCGTGCATCATCGCTAGTGGCACCCTTTCCTACGCTTGTAATGTTAAGTCCACCTTCCTCGTTGTAGTGAAGGTCGCTCTCAATATTAGACTGCGCTGTTTTATTTTCCATCATGCTAACGCTCCTAAGCGGTGGCCAGAGGACGCAGAATTATTAAGGTGTGGCTCCAGTGAGCACAAGATATATCCGAAGCCTCGTACTTGCGCTTCTTAAGTTCTTACCGCCTAGTCTACGAAGACTGCCGATACATACGCCCTGCATAACAGACCAGACCGGCCCTGCATATTATGATATGAGAGAGAGCGCCTAGTCCCATCGCTATTTAGTTAGCGCGGCCCATACACCGATGAGTTGTATGACACATTCCTTGTACTTCTCACAATGCAGCATGCGTATAAGCGCAGACGGCGCGAAGATGCGAATACTGTCAAGAGACGTCTTCTACCGTCTCATACGCATTCAACGTCACCACGCGTCGCAGACCTCAAGTTGCTCACAAAGTAGCATCTCTAGGAGCTCAGTTTTTAGCTAATGATATCTCGCATGGCAACTTCAAAATTCCATGCCCTGTCCCGCCCATGTAGCCTTGCTGATACGCCCCGCTAATGACGCCGGCTAAACTCTCAAGATGCAGCACAACGCACAGGATTCCTTCTCCGTCCTAGCAAGGCTCTAATATTGTCGGTAGGATTTGCGTCCACATCACCTGTGGAAGGTAACATTCGGTTGAATCTACGCTCGTCTGACCTGTGAACCGTCTGACCGGTACGCAGGGCCACAGTTGAATGCCACGACCTCGAGCTAGAACGAAGAATTTTGCTTGGTGGCGTGATTCTGATAGAGAGATTCAATGGGGCGTACGGATGCATATGCATGTTTTTTGGTAAGTCCTGATGGAAAGTGCATGTGGCTCTGAAGGTCATGCTAAAGATGGCCTCGCTTTACACTACAATAAGGCCCAATCGAGAAAAGTTTTGAGACTTGTGCTCGATAGTATGTCCACACAGAACAGGACTCTCAAAGTTGAAGGGGCAGAAACACGGCCATAGAGCAGGCACGATCAGGAGTCCGAAAGAAGTAGAATTCACAGCTCGATCCAGCTTCGCGTAATCGCGACCATTCACATAATTATGTCCAAGCCCCTCATACATAACCAATTTTTCGCTTTCCTCTATGTATGCCAAGCTACGAGGTTGCGACATCCTGCTCTCAATCCATTACGGGCAAGTCGTCTTAGTACTGTCACATCCATGAGGATCGAGATGTGGGGCCTCTTTAGCAGCGCAATACTCCGCAGCCACACATCGCTCATACACTCAAACATCAACACAACATCTCCCAAACAAGATCATCATCCAACTTCCATGCCTATGAACTCACAAATAGAACACCTCGGGTCACTCTATAATTGATCCATATTTACATAATACCCATTGTACATCCAGGCAAAGGGGATTTCCACCCTTCACACCTACCAACCCACTCCCAAGTCATCCCCTCCCTCCCACCATAGAAAATGTCTTCCACGCCTTACACCCTCCGCCAAGCGCACATCTCCGACCTCCCCTCTATAGCCGGCGTCTGGACCTCGGCATTCTTCGACGACGAAATCATAGGCCAAATCATGCATCCACACCGCAAAGAATATCCGGATGACGTCTACTACTTCCTTCTCCGCGGCGTCCGCGAGCGATTTTGGGACTGGAGGCACCAGTTCATGGTTGTAACTGTACATGAAGAGGGAAAGGAGAGAGTTGTGGGTGCGGCGGATTGGAGGAGGTTAGGGAAGGGTGGGCAGGAGAGGGAGTTGGGGGGTTGGGATTTGAGTGAGTGTGGAGACTTTTACCTTTGTTTGATGTTTGAGACTTTAGGAGCTGAGGTATTGGCATTTTGGACAGAGCTAATGATGATTCTTACAGGAAATCTAGTCGCTCCGATTTTGAAGACATACCACAGTCTCTCATTGAAGATCTGGCCGAATCGTGCAGCGAATCCGTCGCACTCAGCATTCTTAGATACTGCAGTCGCGAACTCAGAAAAGTACTGGGTAGGTGATCGCGCGGAATGTTGGGATCTGCATGTTTGTGGCGTGGACCCAGAGTTCCAAGGAAAGGGCGTCGGGAAGTTGTTGGCGCAGTGGGGAGTACAGGAGGCAAAGAAGGAAGGAGATAATATAGTGGCGAGCGTGCTTTGTGGAGAGAAGAATCGCGGCTTTTATGGGAAAGCTGGAATGGGAGTTCAGGTCGGTGGAAGTGGTGGTGAAGGAGGTGGTATTGCCTTGTTTACAAGATGAAGGTGATGGACTCGTTGAAAAGTAGTCGTGGATAAGAGTGTAAACTTCTGTTTGAAATCATTCATGTGAGAAGGGCTTGTAGTACTCGTTACACGCCACAATTGAGTTCCGTGATCAGCCATAACATGAACAAGGCGCCACAACGGTACTTTGACGGTGTCTTCGCTGACTTTAAGCCCGTGTTGCAAACGCTCTCGTTATCGCCGATAATAACCCAAGCGACAGCAAAGCATTGAGCCACAAAAGGTTGGCGCATGTGTCGCAAGCAGCTCCGTGCAGAGTTCTGGCCACTGTTCTGAAACCGCGCTACTCTTGAAACCTTCTTCTCCAAGACGGCTCAGAGCCACGTACATTGAAAGGAAGTGTTCCTTCCTGTCGACTGCTATAATCCGAGGAAACACGTCTACTATGAGCTCCTTCCTCTCTACCAGGCAAAGCAACTCGCCCCGGGAGTTAGTTGGAGCCCTAGGTTCAGCTTGAGTATCGTGAACTCGTTCTTCCGAGCCTGGACAATTCTATCTGGGCCTGCTTATCATTAACGCGAATGGTCGCCCGCCAAAGTTGCTGAGTGCCGCGAACTCCGGGTTTCTGGTAGCACGGTACGTCGTAACGCCCAGGTCCATGCAGGATCAGTACTTCGGCTAGCGCCAAGGAGCCACACACGTAGCACGTAACCATAGCTGTGTAAACTACTTACTATGGCCGACAGGTCTGTGACTTTGCAGCCCATGGTTGGCTAAGCGTAGTAGCGACCGCCGGCTGTTGAAATCCTATGATGTCATGCAGGGAGGGACTTGCTAGGCTACAGCATCATTCCATTCTCTCCCACTTTGCTTAGGAATATCACCACGCATCGTTCCCAATGAATGAAGTCCCTAGGACCGCTCTAAATTATGCCAGTTAATTTGTATTGCGAACCCTGTCTTCGGCTGCTCTGTGGAGAACTATCTGTGACCTCTCACCACAAAAACAGCATAACTTTCAATCATCATTATGATTTCAAGTCCTTCGACGCGGCGATGCAACTACCATGCGCAATTTGTACTCTGGCATATACTCACGCTAAGAATTTGCCCACTGCGCTTAGCTGGGTAAAGTCCTTGGGATGTTACAGTTGTTACGGCGATAAAAAAGAGTTGGGTTTTTATCCAGATAGCCAGGATGGATGGTTTAAACCAAGCAATACCTTAGTTCTCAGACCGTGGTCTAGTGAGTCGTGTTTCCAACATTAACTTGCAACTACTAACCAAATCTATGGGCCTAAGCGAGCACAAAATTTCATGCGACCTATCATCTAGCACTCAATCAGACTCCGCCGTTGATTTTCTTCTTGAAAAGTATCAGGATTGTCGTAAACAACACGCACAATGCAACTGTGTAGAGAGGTCAAATCCAGTTACTTATCCCTTGAGACTTCTCGATGTCGGGACTGAAGAGCATAGCTTGATCATCCTACGCAGTACTAGCGGGTTTCGCGACGAAGAATATGTTTGCCTTTCCCACTGCTGGGGAGACAATAAACCTTTCATACTTGATGCACATACGAAATCTGCCTTGTCTAAAGGAATCAACATGGCGATACTGCCAAGAACATTTCGTGACGCTATAAGTGTTACTCGCCGCCTCCGTATCCAGTATCTGTGGATTGATTCACTGTATGCAACTACTTTGTAGATGTTGAACTTTTTGAGCTCACTCTCATAGATGTATCATCCAAGACAACAAAGATGACTGGGCAACTGAGTCCGGCCGTATGGGAGATATATATGCGCACGGAACGTGTACAATCGCAGCAACTGCTTCCAAAGATAGTAGCGGTGGCTTGTTCTTCGCTAGGTGTCCACACTCGCTCATACCCCGGCGTATAGATTTCGATTTTAGTCCAAGAGCCCCCTGGCTGGAAGAAAAAGACATTGGATTTGCTTTAGTGGGAACGTACCTTTGCGATGTCATTCACTTGGCTGGGAAATGGATCGAAGCAGCGCCACTGAACTCAAGAGCTTGGGTAAGCCAGGAGAGACAGCTTTCACGTCGAGTTCTACATTTCACTAGCACTCAACTGTTCTGGGAGTGCAACGAGGGTACAGCGTGTGAGACGTACCCTGAACGCCTTCCGCACCATGCGCAACCATTCTGGCAAGATAACGCTACTGTCCTGAAGGAGAGTCTCTGTCGTATCACAAACCAGGGCAACGAAAGTTCGGATCTTGCGGCTCAAGGCTTAGACGACAATACTTATTCTGCCTGGAGTACTTACCGAATTCAGTATTCGGAGTGCGCGCTCACTCATGCGACCGATAAGCTTGTGGCTATTCAGGGCATTGCAAATCGGGTCAGTCAAGCAACAGGCGACAAATTTGTTGCAGGACTCTGGCGAAGTCGCATCATTGAAGAGCTCTGCTGGGTTAAAGATTACCCTATGATGGGCACTGTGGAATGGAGAGCACCCACGTGGAGCTGGGTCAGCACAGATGGTATCATTTACTACAGCCTTCTGTATAAATTCCATCGAGGGCATTCAAGTCGACATATCGAGGCTGAACTGGTTGAGCTCGATGTCAATGCCAAGGCCTCTGGGGAGCTGGAAAATGCCTCCATGAAGATCAAGTGCAGACCAGTGCCTGCGACTTTTACACCAGCTACCGCATTAAGATCCCCAAATTACGATATCCAAGGAATACTCGAACTGATAGATCAAGGCGGAAAGATCTTAGAGTGCAGGACACCAAGTCAGACAGCGGCGCCGGAACTTACTTTTTGGCTAGATGATGATACAGTAACTATGGGACCACAATATGGCTACGTAGTTGTACTTCAGCATTGTCTCCATGAAGGAAAAGATAAATTGTCTGATGATACCAAGAATTCCGATACTGAGGAAGAGATCGAAGAGTTTGATAGTGGGGAAGAAAGCGAAGGTGACGTGTGGGAGAAAGACTCTCTTGAAGCTCTGTTCCTACGAATGAGCGACGACATCGACGAAAAATTCGAAAGAATGGGGCTTCTCTCATTCCAAAGCTTTCGGGCAGTCAACCAAGTCCTCAAGGCGCATCGTATGGCAGAAGAGAAGGCGATAACTCTTATCTGACCAGCTTTGCGCGCTCTGCAAAGAAGCAAGAAGGTACTTAACCTGGAGCAACCGGACACGCTCACTAGTGTCCACCAGCTAAGAACGGTGTTGGAGAGTTAGCAAGCGTATGAAGAGGCGAGAGTGAAGCAACATCAAGCTTCAGGAATGTATCAATGGGTGTGTGGAGTGGAGCATCTCGACATGTCAGTAGGACTTAAGTGGAAAGAACCATGATATATTGAATACAGCAGTGAGAGATTTCTGTACAGTACATATCTACAGAAATTACGTCTATGTGTAGGTGACGGTTTCTTAAACGCGACACTATTGTTTTGACGTTATCTTAATACATTTGTGCTACTGGCGCCCTCCATGGCTTTTGCTCATGTACAATTTGTTGACCAACGCCACGTTGCTTTGGCAGGGTGCATTTATACAAAGCTTCGACTTCGTTATTAAGGTCAACGCTCAGTGCATTTGAAAAGCCACGGTGGGGCGCAATAGGCGTCTAAGCTGGAGACGTTGTCTTAGCAGATCGACTCTACAACTCACTATAAAGGAAAGGTAGCACATGCACAGACTTGGGAACAACTCAGACCAATGCGCAATGCTCGGTACATCGGTCAGTATCCTGTCCAGGTCTACCCCACGCAGATGAGCGAAGAAGTAGATTGAACATGACATAGCAATTCTTACAAAGATTTTCAACAATTATTAAAAATTCGATTCGTACCAATATTCTCAACAAATGTCAAAACTCGACTTCCACTCCATCCAATCCATCCTTCCCAATGACTAAAAAATGACGCACCCGAGCCGTGACCCATTCGCATAAAACATCCCGGATCTCCAAGCCGGTTCGGCTCCGATCTGACAAGAAACGACAGCGCCAATCCTCCACGCGACGCGAATACCAATGACATACGCTAAGCCCGCCAACAACAGCCGCACGACGCCAAATTGCGGGGAAACCTCGCGTCCTGCACCCACGCCATTCCGCTCCCGTCCATACTCACAGGAATGTCGGAGGCTGGCAGAGTTGGCACGGGCCATTTCCCGGCTACAGGACGGTACGGGCTGCTCCACAAGGCGCCAGCCACCTACGTTTTGCGTGCATGTGCAACGGCCTGCTTCCTGCTTTTGCTGATGATGCTGATGCGGACGCGATCGGATAGGCGAGCAGGGTTCTCTTTGTGTTGGGCATGGGTTGGTTAAAGAGGGGAGCTGCACGATTTCTTGGTGACTTTGACTTGTTCACGATCGACCTTGCCGTTGGTTTATTCGTGAAATATTCGGGATGAAGACTTCATTGAGTGTTGCTACGCTGCTTGCGAGCACGCAATTGGCGACAGCGCTGTATAGAAATGGCTCAGTGGTTGCGCCGTGTGACAGCCCACTCTATTGCTATGGAGACGTTTTGAGAGAGATTGAGTTGGCGAGGCCTTTTGCGGATTCGAAGACTTTTGTTGATCTGTAAGTGGAATCAACTGACGAGCCTGATAATGTACTAACTTTATGTAGACCAACAATTCGACCGCTCAACGAGGTCCTCGCAGCATTCCAGAATCTCTCGAGGCCCATCCAGAACAATACCGAGCTCAACAACTTCTTGACCACCTACTTTGGCAAGGCTGGCTCAGAGCTCGAAGCTTTACCCGCAGATGACCTTGAAGTTCAACCGGACTTCCTGGAAGCCGTCAACAGCTCCGTGGTCGAAGACTTCACCCGCCAAGTCATCGACATCTGGCCGGACCTGACTCGTCGCTATGTTGGTGCTGGAAACTGCACTGGTTGCGTCAGCTCTTTCTTGCCCGTGAACCGCACGTTCGTAGTGGCCGGAGGACGATTCCGCGAGCCATATTACTGGGACTCCTTTTGGATCATCGAAGGCTTACTTCGCTCCAAGGGATCATTCACGCAGATTGCCGAGAACATCATTGAGAACTTTATGGATCTGGTTGAAGAGATTGGATTCGTTCCGAATGGTGCGCGGAGGTACTATGAGAATCGGTCGCAGCCACCTCTCTTGACTCAGATGGTGCGTGTGTATGTCGAGTATACTCAGAACTACACACTTCTTGAGCGCGCTTTGCCGATCCTGGAACTGGAGTACGACTTCTGGGTCACGAACCGTACTGTAACGCTGGAACGCGGCGGACGAAATTACTCGCTGAACCACTATGCTGTCGAGAATACACAACCGAGACCAGAATCCTACTACGAGGACTACACGACTGCGAACAATCAATCGTACTACAACAAAAATGGCCAGCAATTCAACATCAGCCGCCAACTCAACGACACCGAGAAGGCATCACTCTATTCCAACCTCGCCTCGGGCGCCGAATCAGGCTGGGACTACAGCATGCGCTGGGTCAAGAATCCGTCCGACGCCATCAGCGACACATCCTTCCCACTGCGCAGCCTAAACACCGTCAACACCATCCCCGTGGAGCTCAACTCGATCCTATACTACAACGAAATGACCATTGCCGATTTCCACCAGCGGGAAGGCAACTACAGCGCTGCGCGGCAATGGGCCAGCCTGGCCGCAAACCGCAGCGAAGCGATGACAACGCTGCTCTGGAACTCGGAGCATTACAGCTACTTCGATTACAACCTGACGTCCTCGTCTCAGAACGTATATACACTAGCCGACAACACCAGCACCCCATTGTCGACTACAGGCGCGCCAGCTGGCCAGCAAATCTGGTTCGAAATCAGCCAATTCTACCCCTTCTGGACGGGCGCGGCACCTGATAGCATCAAATCCGATCCCAGCGCCATGCGCCGCGTGTTCGCGCGTGTTGAAGAGCTACTCGACTCCCGCGCCGGCGCCATCGCTGCCACGAACCTCGTCTCAGGCCAGCAATGGGATGAACCAAACGTCTGGCCTCCACTGCAGTACATCCTCATGCAGGGCCTGCTCAACACACCGCTCGAGGTAACATCCGACCAAGACAACGCCACGACGACAGATTACATCTGGACGCAAGATCTCGCCTTGCGCCTCGCGCAGCGCTACGTCGACAGTCTATTCTGCACGTGGCGCGTGACCGGCGGCGCGACGGATGGCGAGCAGCAGCTTCCTGGTGCTCAGGGCAACGGGACGATTTTCGAAAAGTATGCGGACGAGAGCACGAATGCGGCGGGTGGAGGCGGGGAGTATGAGGTCGTGGAGGGCTTTGGCTGGAGTAATGGCGTGCTGATTTGGGCGGTGGATAAGTTTGGAGAGCAATTGACAAGCCCGGAGTGTGGGGATATTCAGGCGGCGAATCTTGGGGGAGGTGGGGCGAAGGCGAGGAGGGCGGTGGAGTTGGAGAGGAGGGATGCGGGGTGGGTTAAGAAGTTTGGGAAGAGGGGACGATGAGCGTCGGTATTTATATGAGTAAAGATTTGATGAGATAATCAGGGAGATTCCTATGGTATGATGAGTTCTAGCCATGTTAGTAATGTAATTGCCATGTCATCAATACCTGTGCATGTCACGTATCAATCCCGTTCAGCTTGTGCACAGCCATACCCATCAACATTCTCATACCTATATACACTCGCCTCCTTTACACCCATCTTACACAACCCCTCACGCCGGCGCCTTCCCCTTCTCCTGCATCTCCATCTTCCTCCTCGCCGCCAAAATCATCTCCTCTCTCCTCCTCTGCAGGTTCGCCTGCCTCTCATTCCGATCCGCACTCCACGCCTTCGCCTTTGGCTGCTCTTCCTGTACCTCCTCCACCTGCCCCAACTTCGACGCCAGATTGTATCTTGTTATCAGATCTGGCTTGCTAGGCTTGGGCGCGCTCGACGCAGCAGTTGCGTTTGTGGGCGCGCGGCTCGCGGGTGGTGATGGGATGGTGAAAGATGGGGGAGCCTAATCAGTCCGAATCATTAGCTTCCGATCTCACTTCTCCTTGAAATTTCCCTTCTCATCATCCCTCCACACACACGAAAAAAGGGATGTGTATGAACTCACCACATCCAACCCCCTCCCACTCAACATCCTCTCCGTCGTGGCTGCCGCATTCCCGCCATTCCGCTGCAAGTCCCAAGCAATGTCGCGGCGACTGGCTTGCGGGAACATCTGGGCTATTTGGTCGATTTGCGCATGGTTGAGGCGCGGTCGTGTGGGTGCTCGCGTGCTGGTGCCTGAGGTGGAGGTGGAGGGCTTGCTGAAGTACCACCGGGAGGCGAGGAAGATGACCACGAGGAAGACGAGGACTTGCGGGATGTTGATGGATTGTTCGGCCATGGTGGCGCTGGTTGGAAGGGGGAGTGTGCGTGTGTGTATAGTTGGATGTGCGGCGGTGGTCCGAGGTATGGATATGTCGTGTGTGACGATGGTGGTGACGGATTGTTGCGTGCGCCGCGACAAATATGGGTGGGTGAAAGCAAATAGCTCTTTTAATCTGCCTACAAGAGTTTGCCGAATGAGAACGCAAGAAACTTCCCTCCAGATGTTGTTGTAAGCGGCGATGTATTGCAAGTCGAAGTCGACGTTGGCTGCGGGCGAGATCGCCAACTAAGATATGTCCGAGCCACCCAACGGCCGCGCGCGCTTAGACCCCTTATCGCCTCGACCTCTTCACCCGCGAACCATGGATCCATCCTTCTCCACCTCCTCGCGACCCGCCGATCTGACGACATAATCGATGCCGAGCAGCTGATTGCTCCGGCCCACGCTCTTTACAGTTCATATATACCATAATGCTATACTACTTTCTCTGAGATACCCAATACATACCTATACATACACCACGTTTGCGCAACCTACGCGCCGCAGTACATAATCACCATGAGCACGTTCACTATCCCGCGGAAGGAGATTGGGGTGTCGGAGCCGTCGCCGGCGCATTTGAAAGAGGTTGAGACGGGGAAGAGCGTGAATTCGACTTGGGATACACCGGAGGAGGGACAGAGGAAGAGCCGGCGCAATTTTCTGGGTGTTGGATCTGGCGCGGCGGGATGGGCGCTGTCGGATCGCTTCAATCGCATTCTGCCGCCGCACAAGCGGTACTTTGGTCGGAGTCGCAGGACGCTACTCATTATTGTGGGGGTTGCGTTCTTGTGTCTTCTTGCGCTTATCATTGGGCTTGCGGTCGGGTTGGGTGGTGGCTCGAAGAAGTATGACTATGTACCCATGAATGCGTATGCGCGTGCTAACTATTCACCTCAGAACTCGATTCATTCCTCTCCCGAACGGCGCGGAAACATATACTGGCGATCTTACGTACTACAACCCTGGCCTGGGCGCATGCGGCATCGAGTCCGGCGACAATGATGCCGTAGTCGCAGTGTCGCATTACACTTTCGACGCGGCACAGAAAGGCAGTGACCCTAATCAGAACCCGCTATGCAATCGCAAGATCCGCGCGACTCGCGTTGATGAAAGGACGGGCAAGTCAGTCAGCATTGATGTGACTGTGATTGATAGATGTGAGTCGACCATAATCTCGCATGAGATGAGATTGAGGCGTATCAAAGACTTATTACTAACGGTGTGCTAGGTACTGGGTGCCAGCCGACCGACATTGATGTAAGCCCTGCCATGTTTGACCACATGGCAGACCATGATCTCGGTAGAGTGACAGTGACGTGGGCGTGGCTCTGATTAATGTGACTATAATTGTGCTGTACAGTCATTCTTGCAATATCCATTTCAGCCATCACCGATCTTTCGTGCATTGCACACAAAATTCTCCTTTGTTCTATCTGCAGAGCCTTTCCCCAACGTGCGAGTTTTCTTTCATTGAACCAAGGGCTTGCGCATGTGAACTTCGATGCTTCACGAGACACTCTCGCACCACAAACGACCTAAGAACAAACAGAAGAACAAAGGCATCCACATCTCAGCTCCCATACACATTCCGACTCCAAAGCCAGTCGCAGTCCACGAGCCTGTCCTCGTCTACAAAGCCGACCTTGCTAAAAGTACTTCTCCTCTATCTAAAGCGCATCTTGCAAAGTTCCTCAGCCCACCACCACAGCCTCTCTCTCAGAACTAGAGGCCGATTCACCAGACCCGCAACCGCTATCCCCCCTCGGCTCACACTCCTCCCGAGAGCCATCGTCTCTCGAAAGCCCGCAGCTGCCAACATTCAGTCCTGATCTGCCCGCACCGTTGCACGTGAAGAACAAAGTCCCTCGCACGCCAGCGTCCCTTGACCTAGGGTCGCCCGTGCTAACGACGACTGGGGAATCCGTCAACGCGCCCTTGCACAGAACGGTATCGTTTGCGAAAAAGTTGAAACGACTGAACAGCGGGGTTCCATCGTCGTTTGTAAGAGAGGTGAATGAGCACTTTGCGTCACATACTTCGGCTTCGGACTCGGATAGGGGTGTTGACGAGAGCTACGCGAGGGAATCAGTCATTGCCCCTGGACTCAGTCGCATAGATAAGAAAAACAACAATACCAAGAGCCTTGATCTCGATTCCATACGCGCGGGGCCGTATTCGACGTCTACCACCTCTTCGGGCAGCAACCATAGTCCCAAGTCCACTTCCCGTGCTGAGCTCGACGAGATTGAGAAGTGCGTAGAGAGGATGCTTGAGCGTCATCGAGTGCATAGATGGAGGGACGTGGCGGTGTATCTGTATGCTGTCATTACGAGCGTGGTCGCGGTGGCTGCGCTGGTTGTTGCTGCGGTGGCGATTTGTCAGGTTAGGGGAGTGAGGAGGGCGGAGGGGACGGTGGTTGTACTTGGTGGTGTTGTGCTTGATGTCGCACCTCATCACTCTTCCCTGTTGAGAATGGGTGGATTAGCGGGTGAAGGTGAAGGCGCTGGTGCATCGACTCTCGCATCTTCCATGTCACTGGCTGGCATGGTGAACTCTACACGCTCGGAATCTCGACTTGGAAATGGTGCGTTGAGTCCGAAGACGCAGACGCACCTTCGTCTACATTCGACGACTGCCTTATCCCTCCTCGGGCGCAACGCAGACAATGTATCACCGTCCTCCGCACCCCCAATTCCATCCCTGGCGATAACAGGAACGACGACAAAGACAACAACCCAAACCCTCCCAATCACACTCAGCACTCCTCATCCCACCATCCTCCTCATCCCTAGTCCACCACAAGCTAACATCGCAGCTCGCCGCTACGTGGCGCCGCTATCGTGGGAGAATTTGAAGCGTCGGGTTGCGAAGATTGATGATAAATCGGCGATGGTTTCGTCGACGAGAGTGACCGGGACGGGGAGGGGAAGTATGGAGACGGGAATGCCGTTTGCTGAGAAGATTGTGCAGAGGGCTTACGGCAATGGGGGTGAGAGGAGGAGGAGGACAGTGTGGGGAGGAGGATAGGTAGTTGGGACGTAAGAATGGGATATGGGAAGTTGGTGCGGTACGGGTCATGTTGATATAAGGTTGCGGGATATTTCATACTCGAATTCGGACTCCGTGGGATCCATGTTGGAAGCATTTTCAGATCGGAGACAAGTTGACTGATTGGATTGCAAGGGTTTTGGTAACTCTATCAGCATATAATATCAACAAGTACTAAACTTATGTGTAAAACCATGTCCAAAGTACTTTGTAGCTGTACCACGCCAATGCATTAAAGATCAGGCGATCTTGCAACAGTTGAGCAGGCTTGTCAGTATCAGGTTGTTAGTGGCCAGCAAGAAGCGCAGCAACCACTTGATACATTCCAAGAAACCACTGACAGGATCACTGAGCCGCGCGTACACAGACGCTCGGACAAAACGATCTACAATAACATATTTTCTTTTCTCCCCTTCTGTCCAAGACATGCATCAATTGGAGATCTTACCTGGGTCATTATCATGGTCGTTATCCGTTTCCACATATCGGGCACTACCCGATTGCGATCCTGACCCCACTGCCACGGTCGATGCAGGTCTCTGGCAGTATGCCGACTCCGATCCGTTCGTAGGTCGGCGGTGTTGTGGTGGGCGCGGCTTCCGCGACCAGGAGGACGTGGTGCGCCTTCTTATCCTGTTCCTTCTCTTTAGACGAGCAGATAACGACGGCCTTGACTTGCCCATCCGCACGTGCCGTATCGTCATCGAAGTAGAGACCCTGCTCGCCGTCGAGTTGAGAGGTAGCTGTGAAGCCGAAAGCTTTTGCAGTGATTGCATCACCTTCTGTGAGGCTGTCTGCGGGACGCTGGGGAAGAGTCTTGCGCTGATCTTGCGTCATCCTCCTGCTCAAAGCGAGCGGCAGAATGACTTCGGTGTCATTCCAATCCACTTTCCCGCCTGGCGGGCTGATAAAGTCAATGCCTCCGAGCACAGCCATCCATGACCAGGTTGGGGCCAGCTTGATCTCGTAATTTTCCGGAAGTACACGGTTCAACGGAGCGCCGTTGTGTGGGCGCCGCCAAAGTAAGCAACGTCCCCAGAACCATCTAAACAGCCCGAATAAGCTGTCGGTCTTGAAGGCGTTCGCGAGGCGTGCCATCAGACCCTCGATGGCGAATGATCGATCTGGAGGGCGCGAAAGTTCGAGCAAGGCATAGCTCTTGAAGAGAGTGGTCCACAAGCGAATCTGTTTGCCTCTGGTGCCATCTTCGCCGACGGCATTACTGGGGAAATGTGCGTCTCCGAGCAAAGATATCTCATCGCTGCACGTCGTCATTAGTCTGCAGGGTTTTGAGGGCAGACAGCACTTACTGCTTGAGCTTTCGGAGGGTCTCGCAGCGAACACCATGCCCACATTCCCAGTACATCTGGTTGGTTGTGAAGAATATCGTTCGGCGAGCCAGAGCATGCTCCTGTAGCACCCAGCCACGTCGATGTAGAGGGCTTTGGAGCACATCTCGAGTAAAGTCGTTTGTGATAGCGGAGACGAAGACGTTGCCGACCTTCACGGCGGGGAGCTGATTGAGCTTAGACTCACGACTGAGGAAACCTTCGGTTGCTCCATTCGCGCTCGACGCTGCAATCACGCAGTAGGCGTTGCTGTAGATTTGTTGCATGTCGTCGGCTTGCTCGTCGAAGTCACCGCCGGTTCCTTGGTTGATGCAAAGAGAGTCAATCCAGAGGTAGTTACAACCGAGAGATTTGGTGACCGCTATGACATCTCTGAAGCTTTTAGGCAGCTCAGTCGGAGGTATACATTTCATCCGATCGTTGACGTTCTTCACAGTGGTCACCTCGAACCGCTCCGTGCCCCATTTGTGAGAGAAGGCAATATAACGGACCTCTCTGTCGAGCTCCTTCGATTCCACCAGCTTTGTTTTGCTCCTCCTGACATCGACGAGTCTTTTAGGCAGTCGGTAGTGTTCGTTGATCTGACCACATACTTTACCATGATATTGATCGCAATGACTCAACCAGGCCTTGGGAAGCTCCCAGAAAAGGTTTGGCCCGTGCGATGGGGTGAACAAATGACGCGCGCCTATCGACACTTTGGTCTGATCGAGATTGTAATCTAGATATAAGTCAATTACGTAAAAAACATTTTGTGCTTGAGCGCTTACCATATTCTGCACAGCAGACCCGAAGCAGCTTGATAGCCTTAGTCCCTTCGTGGAGGATAAAATGGTCGGCGTCTCTGGATAGAATGATAGAGTCCTGATCCTCTAAGTTTGCCCCATCGATCACTCCAGAAACTAAGGCACAGAGATCGCAGTCGTCGAGGTGGACGTCAAGGTCAGATTTCTTGAACACTAATTGGGTGCCCATCAGATCGATCTTCTCGCAACTCTCGCAGAGCTCGACGTAGCTATCATCAATAGGATATTCGGCAAGCATCTTCCCTGCAAATAAGTGGTCGTCCGGGTACTGCCATTCCCTGTTCGTGACATCCGTGTAGTCCATCCTCTGTGAGATATTAGTAGCATTGCCCCTCGACACGGCGAATGGCGACAGAAATTGAGGCGACGCGCTATGGGCTTCGTTGAAACCTCTACTAAGGCCCTGTTCAGAATTTCTGTCAGATGAACCTCTGGAAGTCTGTTGGCCAGAACTGCCATCGGATGGTAATGTTGGGAAGAATGCGATGCCGTCAAAGAGATATTCCGGGTCAATGGAAGCTTTTTTTAAGATCGAAGACAAAGTTTCTCGCATATCCCTTGCGTTGGTTCTTTTCCCACGTTCCGGAATTTCCGAGTCTTGGGGAAGATCAATTTGAAGCAACTTGTCCTTCACCAGTGTGATTAAATCTCCAATGGCACTGGCTCTGAACTTTTCATCATGCTTCAAGATATGGTTCATCCATTGCGTCGCTTTGTCAGTTACTTTATAGTTGTAGGGCCCAATCCTCGCCCAGTAGGGTGTCAGTTTCGGACCTCTCTCGATTTTCTGGAAGTCGATGACGGCTTCGTAGCCATAGAGCATACATATGACGCTTTCAAATATGACACAGCCCATGGACCAGACATCAAACAAGCGCGAAATCTTGCCGTGAGCCTGCTGGTGAAGCTCCTCGGAAAGATCTGGCGGCTCATAGAATATGGTCCTGAAGTCTTCTATCTCTTTAGAGTTCCTAAACTGGGTCTTTTTGTCGTGTTTTTGGGCCCTGCCAAGATCAGCCAGCTTCAAGGTACCCAGCCAACTTGACCCATCGTCTTCGATGAAGCGAAGTATGTTCTCTGGCTTGATGTCTCCATGCCTCCAATTTTTGTGATCGAGTGAATTTCTCCGGACAAGAGGCCTGGTTTCGGGTTCATTGATGACGGGCGGCTCTCCCGGAGAACTGGAGCCTGTGAGTACCGTCGAAGATACAGCCTGCGGCTGCCTATGATCTTCAGAAATTTGACGTTTCAGACTTGGTATCGAAGGGCTTATGGAGGATACCGCGCTGAGAACATTGGGTGAAGCTCCATTCGAACTATGGACGGATGGTTGAGTAGACAAAGGAGCCTCAGTGTGCATGCAATCTACAGCCTCAGTGAGTCCTAGAAGCTGCTCGAGTACCTCCGTGATGCGCCTGCGACTTCTTTGAAGGTCAGTGTCTAACTGAGGCTTGCGGTATGAGTCCGATTCCCAGAAACGCTGAAGGTTACCGCCGTTGGCCCACTCTAGAATGATGTGATAAGTATCGTTCCCCTTCTCCACAGCCTTTTGACGATAGGCTGCAACGCCTTGCACAAGATGAGGACTTCTGCCATTGAGCTGCTTGTGAGCCTCGGCTTCGCGGTGCCATTCAGTCTCGACGTTATAATTCTCCAAATTCGACTTTGATTTTAGTGTCTTGTGCGCCACATCGATGAACGTCGTCGTGGATATTGGCAGGATCGTCTGTTTATCAGCGAGCATGTGGACGCACTCGACGTCACTGAAGTAGCCTTCACCGCATGTCCTCCGTTCGGCCATGGCCTTGAGAGGAAGAAACCGTTTCGAGTCAAAAGTATAGCGAAAGATTTTGTGGCCAAGCTCCGGAACAAGGAAATGCGAGCGCTGATCCTGAAATCTTTTCAAAAAAGTCCGATTCCAGGTACTAGAGCTAGACAGAGGGAGTGGGAAGTAATGCCCACAGTCGTCTTTCGTGCATTTGTCGGCGCAGCACGGGGTTAGAGTTTTTGTATCCAAGTCTTCGTCGGTGAAATTCCTGGCCTTAAGCTCCTGCATGGCTTGCTTGCGAGGCTCAGGCGCGTCAAAAACCAGTTGTAACGTTGCAAATGTTTTGGGTGCGACATGTCGTATGTAGTCGATCAAGTCATTGTTTTCAAGGCCGTCATTTAGAGCTGCCCTGATGACATCAGGCTGCAAAAGGTCTTTGAGGGCTGCATCGGGCAGGTAATGACCCTCCGGTCGCAGTCCAATCGGGTTCGCGTCTAAGTGCTTTCCTATCTCCGCAAGAAGGTGTCCTGGTCCAAGCACTCTGTCTTCCGGACTTGCGTTCTGTAGTAGATCTTTCGGCGCGCCTGCAGTGACATCATCTGCGGTAGAATCGACTGGTTCAGTTTGGTTGTAGACGAGCGCCGGTCGTATCGCAACGTTGGAGGTCTTCGAGTTCGATGCAATTGTTTCTACCCTCGTGTCAGATATAGCACGATTCGGCAATTGTGTGCTGTCATTATGGCGGTGCAATGTCGCGTTGTTCGGTATTGTGCTTTCCTGGATGTCTTCATTGTACTTCGCTCCAGCTGCTGGAGCGTTTGGAAAGAGTCGGCTGTTTTCGCTATTGCAGTCGGTCTGCTGATCCATTGCCATATATTATGGGCAAGTCTATGGTGCGTACTGAACGATAGTCGAATTGAGTTTGGTCTTGATCTCGAGAAAGGTTTGCTCGTGTATTGCAGTGTAGGTATCTCAAAAGCAATGCGATCGAAGCACTCCTTAAGAAAAGCCTGTAACACCACCATTGAGCAACTATGTCATAGGCTGCCTCCAGCATGCAGGGAAGCTGATCGATTGGCAGTGTCAGGAGCTCTATGCACAGCTCCGCCGAGTTATGACAAGGATCCGTGGCAGAGCAAGATTGCAAGGGCAAGGTCTAGCGAACATGCAGGATCGATGCAACGACACAGCCTTGCGCCATGTTGAAATGCAAAGTGGCGACTTTTCCAAGAACATGGCCAAGTGTATATTCGACCAGCAAGCGCCAGCAGCAACGGTTTTGATAAAATTTTGTTCTTTAGACGCCATACTCCAATATGAATGGAGCTGGTGAGTATGTAGCTCGTTCTGCAGTTCAAGTAGTTGGCACGAGGCTGGAGCGTACATAATATGCAAGGTCAAGCCCTTAGGTCGTATGGAGGTCCCAAGGTTGCGAACGCCGACTTGTGGCTTTGCTTCTCGATGTCTCAGCTGGAGGCGTTAATCGGCAAATGCTCATGGATCTGATGTACCCCCATTTAAGGGCTGCCTGACCCCCCAAACAGGCTCGTCAGCCAGTCAGACTTTAGATAACCCACTTATCTCCTGCTTATCACGGTCTAAAAGATCCTCCAAATTGATAAAGTCGATTAGATTGTTATAGTCTGCTCTTGAGGCTCTTTTTGGCCACAATTCCGAGTGAGCGCCCCCAAAAGTCTCGGGCGCAATTGATACAGCGTGATGAGTTTGAGAAATTGCTGTCATATATATAATCTTTCAAGTAATCTTTTCTTGAGCTCTATGAGTTTGGAGTGGGGTAACGGTTGAGGATTTAGTGTGATGGCTAGGAGTACGAGGGGGGGTGGGGGCTGTCAACTCAACTCAGCTTTTGAAAACACGTACTCGAGCTCGTCGTGTCCAGCTCTCGAACTTTTGGCTCCAAAGCGCTTGCGAGAACGGCAAGAATAGGAGTGCTGTATCGTCTGGGTAAGGCGATCGAGAGCTAGAGGAGGTTCTGCTTCGCACCGCGGAGCGGCCCTGCCGCAATCCAAAGCTTGATGAGATTTAGTGTTGCGGCCCCGCGCAGAAGCGATGGTACCCTTGTAAGAAAAGCAAGCATTGGTACGGTAAGAAGGCGCTAACGAGGCTCTTTAAGATCTAGCCTTAGCCTTGAGATTGAGCTCAGCATTGGCTCGCTGTGATGGAGGTCCAGCCGGGAACCCGAGCTGAAGCACGCGGAGGGCAGTCAAAAGCTATGAGCATTTGTAAAAATGTTCACCATCTGAAGTTGTCAGTCTAAGGTCGCTATACAATAAAGATTGACGGTCGTGGTTCGGTTCGGTATTGGCTGGGCTGGTCCGACGTGGCAGAGAAGGTCCGAGCCAGACCTACCACGCTAGTCCCAAGCCTTCACGTCACTATAGGTCCTCGTTCACGTCACTTGAGGTCCTCCTTCATACCACAGCCCTAACGCTCGAACTTTCACAACTGTCAGCCTCGATTATTTTTTGCCTTCTCGCATGTGGTGCGTCGACCTTGGACATCAGCCTAATGACGAAGAATTCACGGTTCTGTGGTCTTTCCAAGAACAATGCTGTGGGCATACGACCGGCTCAACAACCTGGCAGCCTATTTTAGTTGTGTTAGGGAAAGCGACAGAAACATGGTATACAGTTGAAGTGTAGGCAAAATCGAGAAGTGGCTATTCATGGTCATAACTGAACGCTAATGCACGCTATGTTATGTGTGAAAGTGATCCGCATACACGAAACTCGCCTACGCCTTATACAAGGTATCTAAGAAACCCTTCATCAGATCAAAGATTGCACTCTTGTTTGGCAAGAAAACCGCAGCTCCATATAACGCAATCACATTGCGCATTGGCCGACCAGTGACCAGTATATACACGGCACTATAACGAGATGAAAGATTGAGCTATAGAACCATTGAAGATGGCGACCAATAACATGAAGAGTTCCTGTTGACAGGTAAGCGCAGTCGTCATCGCTACACGGCTCGTAAAGAAGGCGATCGCGCGCGTCTTCATCAAGTCGAATTGTGGTCTTCAAATGTTCCAGTGGCATCGAGGTCCATGCCCAGCCATAGGCTACACATAAAAGTTCACTTGGGCATTCCTACCACCTCCTTTTCGACTTGTTCTTCTCCAACTAAGCACACAGACGCACATCTGCGCAGTATCTTTCGCTGTAAAAGACATTCGCCGAATAGCTATGTTGTTTGTGGCGACTTCTTGATCACCGATACAATGGTCACGTTCTAAATGCAACGGAAGCATATACATGTACGCTGCTTCTCCCTCTCTCGACAACAAACGCAAGAGGGCGATACACTGCGAGATGTTATCGACCACAACTCACAGAGTATATAATGCACTCACTCCCTCCTCCCACACCGTCAGCATATTTCCAAGTAATCTGCTGGTTTCAAAGGAATGAGAAGCATCGTCTATGTTCTGCTTCTCTGTTGTGTTCCAAACGTTACCGGAGAGCTTTTATGTCTTGGTTGCCTCCAGGTATATACGGGCGACGCGTGGCAGTGATAGAGGTACGTCGAAAGTTCTTCAAGTTTCTTTCCTTCTCTTAAGCACCACCTCCACCGTCATTATGCGTACCCTGATTTCTCTCAAAAGAAGACATTCATTGCTACTGATGTTACGCCTCCTTCTCGCCCTCCGGTAACGAAGTATACAAAACCCTCATTCCACACTTCGAACTTGCTCATCAATTCTTCTATCTGTTGTCTTTGAGTATAAAATACAGATCTGGAAATCAACATGTGCGCTGCCTCTTCCTCGTTTCCTGGAAAGATTGTGGCACAAGGCAATGTCAGGCGTTTTTCTCCAATCTCAACATGCCACCAACATGCGGTGTAAGCTAGTGGCAAAACTATCCTAGAACATATCTACGTTGCTATACTCTTCTCAAAATGCATAAGAGCTCAACCAGTGTCCGCCCTTCTTTGCCTGATGAAGTCGTATCCATCATTTCCATGGCGCGGCTCTTTCTCACCCTCTCACAACATATAAACCTCTCCATCCACAACCCAAACTCTTCAACACTTCTGTACTCTCTTCCTCCACCCATCTCCATGTGATCTGCGCTGCGTCTTCTTCTCCTCTTCTCCAAACGCATTGCAGCCAACAGAATGACATACCCTTTCTCCGAAATCGAACATTCCCGTCAACATGCGGCGTGAGGCAATAGCAAGGTAGTACAGCACATCACCATGTGTCTTTTGTTTTCTCAAACAAATTTCTGCCCAAATTGGATGTACGCCCCCCTTCTTTCTTACCCAAACAGCCATCATCCTATGCATACCTGCCGTGCCTCCTTGCCCTTCGGATACCAGCAACGAAGTATACAAACCCTCTCAATACACACCTCCGACCTCTTCAACACCTCTTGTTGCTCTTTCTCTTTCCAAAAGTCAAGAGCTTTGAGTTCATGTGGCCGCCTCTTCCTCTTCCCTAATCTAGACAAGTACCTTTGCATGTTCTGCCCTTCTTCCATACCCATAGTGCCTCCCCTGAATGCGCGGTGGAGGCGAGCACCAAAACGAGCCAAAAACTTCTATACGACTTCTTTTGCTCAAAAATGGCAGGACCTACCCTCATGTTCTTTTGTCCTTTGACTCGAAGTTTTGACATGAGATTTCCTCCGGGCCTGTTTATGCATCCAAATCTGGACGACGAGAATCTGGTGGTGTGAGAGCGTTTGATCATCAGTTTAAATCAAGACTTCTGCTCCTTCTCAGAATCCATAGATCACACTGGCACCTCATTATGTTGTCGTTCGCTTCTCTCAAGGTTATCATTCAATAGAGGAAGACTGAGCTGTGGAGCGCACACGTATCAACGTACAAGTGCGACAATAAGGTCGCAACGTCGTCCAGATTCGCAGCCGCTGTGTGTGGATGAGGAAGCGCCGAAGCGCCAGAGACATCAACCCACCAAGAATCGGAGGCATGACCATACCATGAAACGATCATCGTGAAGGAAACAAACTCAATTGAAACAATGCTCATCAATCCATACCATCAACCATCCATGCGCATAAAAACAATAGAAACCAAAAGCAAGAAAATCATGCGTAACGAAAACATGCCACCAAAAACACCCCGAAACCATCCGTAACCAGCGATCAAAGAAACGCGGACGGAAGACCCAAGTGCCGTGCACCGCTCATTCCTCTGCGTGATCATGCCATGCCATCATCGTTAAGACGACTTGCCAGTAGCTGCCTTCTTGTCGCCGGGCCCGTAAGAAGGCTTCTCGTCGCTGCCCTTGGGATGCTCATGCTTGCCGCCGTGAGGCTTTTCTTCGTTGTGCTCTCCCTCGTTGTGCTCAGGCTTGCCGCCATGCCCATGCTCATGCTCATGCTCATGCTCATGCTCATGCTCTGGCTCGTCGCAGTCGCAGTCATCTTCGTTGTCCGACTCGTCGCCGTAAGGCCAAGGACACTCCTCGCCGATCTCTTTGCACGTGGTCACCGTCTCGGGGAAGCCGTAATACGAGCACTGCTTCTTGACGCCGCATACATACATGAAGTTGCAGAACTGTGATGGTTAGCACGTGGTCGAGAGAGATGGTCGGAAGAGGTAGGACTCACGTTGCATTCCTCGGGGTGCTCGTTGCAGTCGACGCACTCGACCTCGACGTAATTGTTTGGTGAGCTGTACGTTGGGGCAGGAGCTCCGTGCGACTGAGAAGTGCGCGTCGATGTATAGGCGTGCGAAAGCACATGTACAGGAGTGCTGTACGCGGGCGTGGTGTGCTTGGGAGTACTGTACAGAGGGGTGCTGCTGTAGACATGGTGGCTGCTGTGAGCAGGAGAGCTGTAAATAGGAGTGCTGTGGACCGAAGTGGTGCTGTATGCTGGAGTACTGCTGCGTACAGGGGTGCTGTAGGCAGGCGCGCTGCTGTGGACTGGCGTACTGTAGACGGGCACGCTCACCGAAGGTGCAACATAATGAGCGCTGGTGGCGGCAGGAGGTGCTTGAATCTGGCCGTCGCTGATCTGAGAGATGGGATAGATTGAGGGAGCTTGGATCTGGCCATCGTTGATCTGAGAGATGGGGTAGACCGGGGGCGCGCTGCTGTAGGCCGGAGCACTGTAGACAATTGTGCCGCTATACGCTGGGGTGCTGCTATAAACAGGTGTGCTGCTGTAAGCAGGCGTACTACTGTAGGCAGGTGGGCTGTACTCTGGCGTGCTGCTGTAGACAGGAATGTGGTACGCATAGGTCGTGTGTGCAGAAGTGCTGTACACCGGAGTGCTGCTGTAGACAGGTGTGTTGTATTCAGCATAGCTAGAAATAGAGCTTGTATATGCTGGCGGAGCATACGCGGGCGGCGTAGAAGTGGAGGCTGAGGAAGTCGAAGAAGCGTAGTGGTTCCAAGAGGGGATCGACGAACTGTGGTGGGCCCAGAGGTGCGACGAAGACTCGCGCCATGTGTGCGAGGGAGTCAACGATGTATGGTGAGTCCAGGCATGGGAGGATGGCGTGTAGACCGAGTATGAGGGGGTTGAGGTAGTATATTCAGCCCATTCGGAGGATGATTCGTGATAGGCGTGCGAGGTAGTCGACGTCGCGTACTCGTCCCATTCAGAGGTCTCTTGATATGTGTGCGAGGGAGTCGGTGAGGAAGGGTAGGCCGAAGAATGTGTCGAAGACTTGTGGTATGTATGCGTGGGATTCGACGTAGCGTATTCGTCCCACCCAGAGGTCTCGTGCCATGTGTGAGAAGGAGCCGACGAAGTGTACGGGGTCCAAGTCGAGGACGACTCGTGGTATGTGTGCGAAGGAGTCCAAGACGTGTGGTGGCCCCAAGAGTGTGACGAGGACTCGTGATATGTGTAGGTGGGAGTCGATGAAGTGTGATGGGTCCATGTGGGCGACGACGTGTATACCATGGGCGTGGACGACGTGTAGTGCTCCGAAGCAGAGTACCACGTCTCGTGCGTAGAAGTCGATGTGTAGTCATCCGAGGTGGAAGACCACGTTCTGTGGCTATGAGGCGTCGACGTGTACTCGGTCGTCTCGGAGGTCCAAGGGTGAGTTGAGGTGTACTCCGAGGAGCTTGAGTGCTCCGAGCGACGGTGGAGCCTGGAGAGCAATTTGATTAGCAAGTGCGTCTGTGTTGACAAGGATGTGGAGATTGACGTACCAGTCCTGGCCGTGGGGAACAAAGCCAGGCGCAGGAACAACAGCCTTGGATCCTGGGGAGGCCTTGCCGCTGGGTGCAGCTGGTGCAGCAGAGACGATGGCGGCAATGCCGGAGAGGATCACCGTGGACCTCATGATGGCGTTAAGCGTCGGTCTGTGTCTGCAGAACAGGTCTGCTGGCGAGGGTGGGAGAATGGGTATGAATGCTTGATGGATGATGGACAATCGAATGGGATGGAGTGATGAAGATGATGTGGAAGAAAAGACGCAGCGGAGAAGTCAGAAGTTGTTTTAAGTATCCAAGGGAAGAGCACTAATGTTTCCGTGGATACACTGAAGGGAGGTGCAGCTGCTGGATGCGAAGAGCAGGCGCTGAGCAACTCCTCCATCAGAAGGCGCGCATGGATCAACTCCACATATCGTAGTCTGCAAAGTACTGACGATGTACGCGCGTGGCATACTCGACCGCTGCAGGGCACTCAGCCTGCACCAGTTGTTTGCTGAGAGGTCCACTATCAGCTATCAAGGTACTGACGATGAATCCATATACTGTCGTGTCGGCTTCAGTTGGTTTGTCACTGCCCAGTACCCAAAAGCATTCATCTGGCTTTGCCGCTCTTTGACTGTGCTCTAAGAAAGCATTCACACTCTCCCAGATCTCTTCGCGAAGACCGTGTATTTCGTCATCCGTGAACCGTCCAGTCCCTTGATCGTGCAGTTTTTGGACATTGACACGGTAAGCTTGTTCGCCAGCGGCAATTCGTGCCGGCATGGGTATCTTTGCCATGCTGTAGTCACGCATCGTAGTAGCATTGTCAACCCAGCGTTCGCGCACGTTGTAAAAGAACAGCTTCTCCTCCAGCATTGCACGTATGGCGAGGTCCTGTCCTCTCTCTTTGACAGTGAGATGCGCGTTGAGATCAAGCGCAAGGCCTTTCTTGATCAACACTTTTGAGATCAGTGAAGAGTCGGAGAGCACATCTAGTTCGTGTCCAGCCATGGAAAGCTCGATCCATGGTATCTTACTGTCATCAGCATCAGTTGATCAGGGAGACAACCGAACTCACCTTGCCTCTCGGCGCTGAAGCAGGCCCTTCTGCGCCACAAGCATATGATAGTCCCGATAGACGAAGGCGGAACTCCACCTTGGTGACAAAGGGCGACCAGACGTAACGACCTGGTCTGTCCGCGCCTCGGTGAATGAGTAGCTGTGCTTGAGGTGAGGTAGCCATGGCTGAGGCCGAGCTTTTGTTGTAAAAAGTGAGACTTGCGACAATTAATTGCGAGATGGATACGATCCAGAGAGGCTTTATATCATGACGTTGTACAAGGAACTGCGGTCAAGCCTCGTACATAGATCGTCCTAGAGCTGACACGCAGGCACATCAGGTTCACCGAAATTACATGACTAAAAGGAAGTCTGTCAGCGCTTTTCCGACGTGGTTTTCCGTCGTTCCACTGTGCTTATCAATCATGGGCATGGCTAAAGGATGGGTGTTCGCGTTCGGGCAGCACATGTTGAGAAGGAGAGTGAGCCGCAGGTAAGCTTTCTGCCGTCTTTACGCGTTGGATTCGAGACAGTATATATGTTATGCGGGGACTATGATCATGAGTGCTGATTCGCCGGTGGAGTTGATGGTGAAGCGAGGGTGAACGAGTGAAGCTTGGACCAAGCGATCGACAGCAGAAAAGTGGAGAGCTACCAAGTCGTCACTGTTACAACGTCCCGAGTTGCTCAAGATATTTCTACAAGCTGTACGAATTGGACGCGGTGGTGCCGTACACGGCGAAAACGCCGCCACGATGAGACAATTGTCTTTGTACGCACTTACCCATGCATTGGAGATGGAATACGGGAAGAGTTGAGGGCGAGGGAAGCTTGGAAGGCGCGATGCATGGCTTACCACTATAGCAGCTCCCAGCACTTCACCAACACGCGCCGGCCACTAAACGACCGCAATGGAGGCCTTTGCACGTGATCCGAGGCGTATATTTCACGCCGCCTTCGTCGTCAGCCCCTCAACCAACATCGCACGGCAGCAGAGGGACAACTAGCCCCGCGGTCAGGCGCTATCCAGGCAGCAGGACCACCTTCACCTGCGAGGCGGCCTCACCTATAAGCTACCACGCTAAGCGACCTCTACAGCTTCAACACCTCTTCGTCACATAAAGCTCCCCTCTCCGCACGCTCACACAACGAACCAACCCCCACATCGTGACTCAACTTACACGCCCGCCATGGCCAACGACAAGGCTGCGACGCTGCTCACAAGCCTTCCACTCGAGGTGCGACACACCATCTTCGAATACGCAGCCGTCCGACAGACAAAGCCCAAGAAGCTGCTCCGCTATTGGTTCGAGAAGAAGGAGGCCAAGGAGCTCGTTGCGAAGCACGTAGCCGATAATCCTGACGATCCCGCTCCTCAAGTCGTGTACCACCAAGAGCACGAGGTCGACAGCGACGTGCCGGAGCCCGAGGCTGAGGAGGATGAAGATGAAGGGGGCGAGGACAGCGAGAACGAAGACGACGAGGGCGAGGAGGGTGGCGAGCAGGCTGACGGCCAAGACAATGGTGAGGTTGAGGATGCTGAGGTGGATCAGGATGGAGGAGAGGTGGATGACAATGTCGATGCCGAGGACAGCGAGGAACATACAATGGAAGACGACGATGGCGCTCACACCACGGGCACAGGCACAGGCACATCACAGCAGACATCGACGGCCGTTCAAATCCAGCCACTACCTCTTCAGGCGACAAATGCAACTCAGACACATGCTCCGGCCGCTTCCAGCGACCAGCACGACGAAGCTGGCTCAACCGCCGTACAGGACCATGCCGATGAAGCTAACACCGCGACGCAGGACGGCGATGGCGACGAGGTTATGGCTGACGAGGCCGACGAGGCCGACGAGGAGGCTGTCGACGAAGGTCGGAATGAGGAGGACCACGATGAAGAACCAACCGATGCCACCGCAGCAGCAGTTCCGCCTCCTGCAGTAGTCATCTCCCCGCACCACAAATGGCGTCACATCCCCCACTTCATGCGCATCTCGCACTGCCCGCCACCAGTCGAACTTCTCCTCGCATCCAAGCAGCTGAATGCAGAGGCCAAGAACTGGTTCTACGACGTGGCAATCCTGCGCATCTCTGCTACCAGCAGCTTTGCTCACACTAGTTTCTTTGAAGAAGCCTTCAGCCAGATCACCGAGGCCGCTTTCTCCCCAATGGAGAACATCCGCAAGGTAGAGGTTTTGTTTGTGTGGGACACGACCTGGCTCCGTGCAGAAGAGACCGGATGTGCTGAAGCCATCTTTCCGGCTTTGCTACGCCAGCGCGCCGACTTTGTCCAGCAGATTCTCTTGCAGGCGCCCGATCTCCGCGAGGTTACTATCCATTGGCACGACTCTGCGCAAGACAACGAGAGCGCAAACTTCATGTTGGACATCCTCGCTCCGTTCCACGGCCTCAACGCCAACGTGCAGATCAAGGAGTACTACATTGCTGTCGACGCCAAGCCGCACAAGAACAGCGTTGCCGGCCAACGCCGCCTCGAGTTCCAGCGCATCGTCGACGACGGCTTGGACCGCCTCTTCTAGGGTAAACGTCAAATTACATGCCGCATGATCATAGCTTCGGCTTGATTCACCGACTTCTTCTTTCACCGGCCTCAATGACGGGAATAAGCATTTCACGGCGTTCCTCGCAGACCACGACGTCAGCATCGTCACATACGGCAGCGTTATTCTCGTCGATCAGTGAGCTGTTTGGTGAACGGGGCTGCATGTGCAGCAAACATGAGCCACGATATGGATCCGAAATGCGGATAGATGCAGATAGGCAATCGCCAAAGCTTCCTTTCCAACCTTTGCTCATCGTTCACCTGTGCCAACTATGACTAACATTGCAATTATCAGTATCTGCCGTGCCTCACTCTGAAGACCCACACGCGCGTGCTATGCCCGACTTCCCCCTTTACGTTTGCTTCAACATCGCGACTCATCCGCGCGAATTTCAACAAGCAAACTCGACGTTGCAGCACGGACAAACACCAGCATCTCCGGTGCAGTAGCTTTTCGTACTTTCCCCACACCCTTCGAAACGCCTTTTTGCCTATGTTGCAAACACCAACATTACCGGTGCTGTACCTTTCCACACCCCAATTCCGTCGCAGACGTGCATATCGGACACCTGCGAAGTCGGTGAAGCCGCTTTCCACATCCCGTCTTGCTGCATATGTGCGCTCAAACGTTGGTCTTGTGCTTTTCGTTGTCGGACTTGGGTGTTTGGGGATGGAGACTGGGGCGGACTAGGGGATGGGAGGGGATGGGCTGGGGAGTAAATCGGGAGTATAAGTATCTGCCCATCCACCCCAACGATGGAGACAGGACAGCCCCAAAGGACCGCCGGGCTCTGTGGATACGCTGTCTACTATACGTATATACACACATACAATTTTTTATATGTAACAACTCTTCTGGACCTCAACTTTGAGAAGGAGCCAATCTTCTCACCACAGGCATTAATTTCTCCTCTTCGCCTATGGACCGTGACAATCCATCCAGCACCTGAGAGCGGGGAAGAGAAGGGCACAAGGTCGAGTCTGCGAAGCTATCAGTAAGCCGTGTCCGAAGTGAGAGCCCGAGATAGGGTAGGCCTACTAGCTATGTTGCGAAGACGAGATTGACGATGGCGATGGGAGTCTCTGTTCCTCCCTCCAAGAAGGTGTCTTCATGGTCGACTCATTGTTGAGGCATTATCGACCGGGAAATGGGGATATCTGAGACAACGACCGAAATGCTGGTCAACACAAGTGTACCGGCACCCACGCTCATTGATTCTGTTTCACCAACTACGGCCCTAATTTGCTGACCAGGAGGCACTGTTCGCAATGTCCTTCAGTTCAAATGGGTCTGCATCTTGTCGGATATCAAAACAGCATCTCTACATAGCGACCTAGAAGAGGAAGTCTATCTTAGACATCCACCAAGAGTCATCCTCAGAGATAAAGTACGAGTAAGCAGAGGACCGCTTCAACGCCCAAGATCGAAAGCGGTCTCTGACACGACCAATATGTATATACATCCACAGCTGTATAGTGTTGTAATCCACGCATGTAAGAGTCCTGCAACGCCAAGCCATCAAAAGCTAACAACAGCAGCTCACGACCGATGGCTTCGTTTGCAAACCATGGAGAACATTTTCTTGGACCTAATCACGACGAAGATCCCGACTATTTACGGCTTTGCGAGAGAGAGAGAGCAGTCACCTTGAATGTTGCTGAGATTGTTTACTACAGAGCAACAAATTAAAATCTCTATCGAGTTGAAAGTGCCTTGACTAAACAAGGGAAAGAGGATAAAAAAACACGAGAAGAAGTAGAATACGCGAGGAATTAGGTGAAGGGGCAGCATGGCGGCGATGCGTGCTCATTGGCAGGATCAACTTCAACGCGAGAGGAAAATGATAATGATGTCTGAGCATATGGTGGCAATATAATCAGCATATCGCACAATGTTAATTTCTCGAGCATTGTGATGATAGACACATGACTACAATCATGTCCGTTCTGGATTGTCTTCACCGACCGGTCACTCCGGCGAAAGAATGATGAGGTTTGCTGTGGCGCGCACGTGGGGCTGTGGATCGGCTCAGTGGCGTTGCGGGTAGGAGCGGGTCAACTTTTGACGTTTTCCTTTGCGACAAATGCACCGTGATCACGACATCTTTTACCGACTTGACAGCGTGTAGTCTTTCGCTTGTATTTCTCTCCATACTGTTCCTCTCCTACTTCAAAACCATACATACCCTCTAGACCTGCATACACCCACCAACGCGCACCATGTCAACGACAACACGCCCCGCCATCCCACCGGTGGTCATGGACAACATCACCCAGCAGATCGGCAACACGCCTCTTGTCCGCTTGAACAAGATCCCACAATCGCTCGGCATTGAAGCCACCGTATACGTCAAAGTCGAGGCGTTCAACGCCGGCGGCTCAGTGAAGGACCGTATTGCGCTCCGCATGATCGAGGCGGCTGAGAAGTCTGGACGCATAAAGCCTGGTGACACCTTGATCGAGCCTACGTCTGGAAACACCGGTATTGGACTCGCGCTCGTAGGAGCTGTGAAGGGCTACAGGACCATCATCACGCTCCCAGAGAAGATGAGCCCAGAAAAGGTGGCGGTGCTGAAGGCGCTGGGCGCTGAGATTATTCGCACACCGACGAGTGCGGCGTGGGATAGCCCGGAGAGCCATATTGGTGTTGCGAGAAAGTTGGTCAAGGAGCTGCCGAATGCGCATATTCTGGATCAGTACTCGAACCCCGATAACCCACTTGCCCACGAGTTCGGCACTGCGGAAGAGATTTGGACACAGACGGAGGGCAAGGTTACATGCCTGGTCGCGGGTGCGGGAACTGGCGGTACCATCACAGGTCTTGCGCGCGGTCTGAGGAAACATAAGGAAGATGTTAAGATTGTAGCTGCGGATCCTTATGGCAGTATTCTGGCGCTGCCTGAGTCGCTGAACCAGGACCGCATCAACGAGGGCTACAAGGTCGAGGGTATCGGCTATGACTTCATTCCTGAGGTTCTGGAGCAAAAGATTGTGGACAAGTGGTACAAGACCGATGACCGCACAGCGTTCCAATACGCCAGGCGCTTGATCTCTGAGGAGGGCATTCTCTGCGGTGGAAGCAGTGGCAGCGCCATGGCTGCCGCCGTCGAGGCTTCGCGCGACCTGAAGCTCACCAAGGACGACATCATGGTCGTCATTCTCCCAGACTCCATCCGCAGCTACCTCAGCAAGGTAAGCCCCCAAAGCTACCCCTACATATATCTCATTTGCTGACCAAGCACAGTTCGTCGACGACGACTGGCTCGCCGCCAACGACCTTCTCCCACCCACACCCCCTATCACCCCCAACACCACCGGCGCACAGCAATCCATCTCGCGCCGGGACTCCATCGCAAAGAAAGACGCCTTCCAAGGCGCCACCATCGCCTCCCTGCGCCTCAAGCCCGTCACCACCATCTCCGCCTCCTCCCCCTGCGCCGAAGCAATCGAAACCATGCGCGAAAAGGGCTTCGACCAACTCCCCGTCTCCACTCCCTCATCGTCCGGCAAGCCGCGTCTCGTCGGCCTCGTCACGCTCGGCAACTTGCTCTCATACATCGCGTCCGGACGTGCGACGCCCAAGTCCCCTGTTGAGGCGGCCATGTTTGATTTCCGCAAGTTGAATGAAGTGGTTAAGGACCTGGGCAGATTGCATTTGGATCAGGAGGAGAAGAAGGAAGGTAAAAGTAAGGGCGGCATGAGGAGGGAGTTTGTGGAAATCACAAAGGATACGAGCTTGAGTGATTTGAATAAATTCTTTGAGTGGAACAGTGCGGCGGTCGTGACGGAGCGCGTGGAGGGGGAGATTAGGGCGAGCGCGGTGGTGACCAAGGTGGACTTGTTGACGTGGATGGTCAGCCAGGGAAAGCTTAATGGACATTAGAGGGTTGGATGATAAATGGGAGGCGGGGTCAGTAGCATAGTTTGGAGTTTGGGAATCTGGAGCGCTTGGAGTTTACTATTCAGGGCATGCATGGCATAGATATGAGGTTGAGTGATGGGAGGGTTGGAAAGCATTCATCTGGCTACACGGAACAGATTAGATATGTGCGAGACCTCAACGTCTAGATCGATGAACCATAAAAGTTGTTTTGAGCTTTAGATCGGTATACCTGGTGGAAGAGCACTACTAACACTATATCCTCAGGTCGTCAAGTTACAAGCCCTTGTATGTATCACGTCACATCAAACGTCTCAAGCAAGCCCTTCTCCTCGCCATACTCAAGCAAGGTCTTGCGAAGCAGCCCATTGTCGCGCTTGAACACGCAATTGACGAATTCATACGTGTCAGTCTCGCCTCCTGACCGCGGCCGCAGAACCAAAAGAAGCACATCACTGCCACGCGGCGCCACAAGGACATCGCCCGGTTTCATCGCCGCACGACTAAACATACTCTCCGCCAATATTGTCTGATCCTTGGACGCGTCGGCCAAGAAGTCTGGCAACCCATTCGCATTTTTCAACTTGTTGCGTATGCGATTCCAGTCGACGTGTACGTGTTTCTGCGCTTTACCTTTCTGCCGCTTGTTTGCTTCTGCCCTTCCGAGTTGGAAGCCGCGGACGATTAAGATATGCGGCCTGGAGCTGTCGAAGCAAGCACCCAAATCGAATTTGGTGGTAGAATCGACTGCACCGTAGCGCACCATGTAGAGCTCGCGCCAGTCCGGGACCCACGATGGTAGAGAGAGGTCGCTTGCTCGTCCGTACTTGCAAGATAAGTCGAGGACGTGATCCAAGGTCCCGGCGCGCAGCATGATGTGCTTGGTGAAGGAGGTGAATACCTCAGACGGGGTCTTGTTATAGTCAATTTCGATGTCTGGGTCGTCGCACATACCGACTAGAGCGTAGATGCGGTCCCGAATATCTGTGCTGGCGTAATTGACGGATTCGTACAGGAGCCACATAATATCTCTCCGCCCGTCGTCATCCATGGTTTTGTGTCCGAGGCCGGACTGCGCGCGATCTTCGGGAAACTGCTCGCTCATAACCTTTTGCACAAGGAAGCTGATGGCAGCTAGTTGCGACTCGGGAATTTTGAGCTTGGAGTGGAGCCACATCAGCGTCATTGGGGAGTCGTATATTCCTTCGCCAGATTCCCAGGTTCCTTCGCTGCCGCCTAGAGTGTCGCCGGCTTCACGTGAGGGGATGACCCCGGTCTTGAATACGTCCAGAGGTAGCGTGAAGGACCCGCACTGGATCGAGATGGAGTTCGCTGCCCATACTTCTTGGCGAATCCATACGCGAGTTGGCCAAGGTCGAGTATATAAGTCGCGCAGTCCTTCGAGGGCCTCATCGGTAATGCTCTCGTTCTTCCTCTCAGTGTCCATCAATAAAGCATGGAGAAAGTGGATGGCCTCCTCCGTATATTGTGTCGATTTGCCGAGCCACACCTGAACATGGAGTGCATTCTTGTAGAATTCGATCATGTTGGAAACCTGGCGTGATTTCTCGTCTGCATCGGCTTGGTTGATAACAAGGGCATCGATCCAGAGGTAAATTTCCTTTACCGATAATTGATCAAGTCTGTATTGCTGCAGGAAATCGTACAAGCCTTCCTTGATGCGCCAGGGAACTCCATTTATCGTGATGTCGTGGGAGAACGGTCCTATGCCCCAAGTGTATGAGAGCGCAGTGTATGTGATCTGTCGTCGTTCTTTGTGGAGCCATGTTCCCTCTGAGTCAATGTCTACGACGACCAGATCAGCCAGCAAAGGTGATGCTGCGGGACCAAGGTGTAGTCGAAGAAGTCGAGTTTGTGCCAGGTCCACGGGTATTGGCGCATAGAGCTCCGTAGCACTTCGACCGTAATCCATGTCACAATTATCTTTGTGAATGTAGAACGTCCGCAGACAGGCTCTACTTGAAGTGGAGAAGAACAATTCGACCTTCTTTGTATGACGAATTTCACTCATACTTGAACGCCCCGCCATGGCCGGTGAATTTAGCGCATATAGAATCCGTGCGATTCATTGGCTCCTGCCACATCCTTGCGCGGGAGAGGATCGATTATCTGATCTGTTGGACAGGCGTATTCGTCCGAATTCCGATAAGACAGCTTTGAGATGATCGAGCACTTCCCTCTTCGAACGGAAAGTCATCCTATTCAGGCATAAGGTGCAAGCCAACCAGCGAGTAGTTGTTTTTACAAAATCGTCGCAGACTGCGCTAAGGATCACTCAACGTAGGCCGCCTTTCTTAAGATTAGCACAAGATTGCCGTGAATCTGCACAATGGCGCTGCTGGTGGCCTCGTCTAGGCGTATGGGCCATCGTCCAATGCCGGATGATGTTTGGCAGCGCGTTGCTTGAGTAACTGTTTGTGCCTATGTGAAGCGTTCTGCAGCGAACATGAAGCTGAAATCCGGTAAAAACCCCCAATGGTCCGCTTATCAGGGCTGGCGAAAGTACTGCCAATCGCAGAACCTATTTTGAAGATTTCGTCGTATGACCGAGACCTTCATCGGGGATTGCCACACAGTCTGCTGGTTTCCGCACTATATTTCGACCGCGGCTCCTCGAGATCGCCGAAGTCCGTCTCTCCGAAACGATTGGGTCGCGACAGCATGTGTCATATCGCTAAGGATGATTCCGCACTTCCACAAGATGGAAAAGTTACACTTCCTGAATCGCGCCTAATGTCGGCTGCGTGGGCATTCTTCGCCTATCGTTCTCATTTTTCCCTCTGACAAGTTTGAGCAGGCGGTTCTTTGGTGACAACATCCGCTGAATGTAATATTGCTGTTCCTCGAACCTCCACCTCTGCCGTACTAGCAGAAGGAAAGCGTCGTGGATGGTTTCGGTTCGAGCTTCTGAGACCTCGACGTATGTACCGGCGTATGTCTTAGCAAGGAGCTGCCCTTTGTCTTCATTCAAATCCTCCGGTCCCAAATCATCACGATGGGTACCCACAATCATCATCGGGAACCCCTTCGACATGTTCTTGTATTCCAAAACTTGTCTTGCAAGTGGTTGTATCGTACGAAATGATTCCCACGATTTGATCTTGTAGGCGAGCATGAACATATCACCTTTGGGGAAGCGATTGACGTAAGACCCTGCACTGTATTCATGGGACAGAGCATTGACGGCCTCCACGGTCAAGGTTATGTTGAGATCGTCTAGAACACAAGTCTTTTCGTAGACGTTGACGAGATTGCGCGGGTCGCCGAGCACGTAAGGGGGGTTTGCAAACTGAGTCATATTTAGCCTACATTGCAGTGATACCCTATATGTTCGTCGGCCTCTTACCCCTGCTACCATACTATTCACATCAGCCTCTAAAGCGCCAATGACGATCACTCGGAGCTTGGTCGAGCGACCCAGGGCGGCTCCTGGCGAAGAAGGAGGAGTCTCTTGAATGGAGGGCATTGAAAGGATTGTTGTTGGTCCATTTGTATCGGCTAATTGACGAGTAGTCATGCTGCCCTTGCTTCCAGGTCGCTGGCTTGCGTTGTCTTCTTCTTCACCACCAAGAAGCCAGTCTGTGAATTCATAGCGGTCTGCATTTGCAAGTTCTGTCATCTGAACCGGCAGAGCAATGACCGAGATGATAGAGATATCACCAAGACTCATGTCCGACAGAGCAGTCCAGGCATGTGACAATGGGATTGAGCTGCAGAAAGAGTAGTCGGCGGTGTCGCGCTTGGCTCTCCGATAGACTCGGGAAGCCTTTAAGACGGGTTCAAATTGGAAGACTCTTGCTCCGTCGCCGGGTTGCATAGATGCTCTTGGCGTGACTTCGGTTGTTGCTGTAATTCCAGGAATTTGTTGCTCAAGAATGGTTGATGCGACGCTGACGGTCCGCTTTGTTGTCACAGATCGTGTCGCATCCAATTGGGTTTCGAGATGTGCTAGTCTTTGGGACAGCTCAATGTTGTTCTTCAGAATGTTTGCGGTGTTCTCTAATAGTACCTGTCGGTCATATTGTGCAATCAGGTCTGACTCGCTGCAGAGGCGGTTATTGTTGAGTTCGCACATGATAGATGGCTGAGACTCACCATCGGAGGATGCCGAGCATAAGAGCCACCGATGTCTTGAACCCGAGAAGCCTCGCAACAATCGACTCAAGCTCATGGTCTTTCCTCGCCCATTTGGCCCGGCTCAAAAGCGCGTCAATGGGGTCCCCCAGTTTGTCGACGAGCGACTCCAGCTCAGAGAAGAGCAAGACGCCATCGGTGAGGGCAGCAACAAGCTGGTCGATCTGAATCAATTGCTTCCGTCGTTGAGGCACAGCGCTCAACTCGTCGAACAGTGTTTGTAGACCAAGCAATATCGTGCGCGAGTACCTGACTTCGATGAGGATGGTGTTGGCGTGTTTGGGCGCGTCGACGAAGGCTGAGACAACTGGTCCGAGCGTCTCCGCTACCTTTCCAGCTGCTGCTAGGATGCCGATGATGGCAGCAGACACCTCCAGCGCCATGTCATTGGAAATGTAAGTGAGGAAGGGATGTCATTGTGTGACGGAGCTGAGATTAATGTGCATCTACTGTTCACCGGAAACCCCTGTCAGCCAAGTGCAGCATAGCCTTGTCACGAGTGGCTGTGCTGTCACGGGAAGGACTGGAGGACCTCCTGTGGCTTGCTTCCTGTAAGCGCTGTTGCGTTCATCGTCATTTCAAACGAAATGAGCTTTGAAACAGGTTATTGCAATATGAGGAGGGAAAGAGAAAGGAGAGTAAACGAATGTCTAGGAAGCGCAAGAACTACCGCACCTTCTACAATCATGCCTAGGTTAGTCAGCAAATGAAGGCATGCTGTTCCTCCATCCTTCCAGCGCAGTTGTCGAAGAGGACAGAGTGTAGTTGATGTCATTTTCAGATTAGACATTATATTGATGTTAAGTGTTATCGAGAGCTGATAAAGTGGGCCAAATAAATGTGTTAGAAGTGATGCCGAATGACCAGGCCTCCGTGCATCGCGTTTCCTCCAAGGCGAGAGAAACGAATCATTCATGGCCCAATCTCTTTATGCCTTCTTCCTTCTTGTCCGCGCTTTTTGATCCCTTCCTGGCCTGTCTAGAGTGAGCGAAAGCCACTCTAAGCGAAGTTCCTAGATGCCATGAGATGAGGTTCGTTCACTGTCGTCCCGCAACACTGCGCTCGAACAGATCCGACACTGCCACATACCAGCCTTGTATCAAACGTAACACATCTCCGCAACTCACGCGTCAACCCATTAAGGAAGAACCCATTCATCGTCCTCGCCAACCTCTCATATCTCGCAATCTCCACCTCCCCAAGAATTACATTCGCCTTCGCCCTCACGCGCGCAAAGTGGGCAACAAACTTGAGCCAATTGCGCGTCAGCCGCTCAACAAGCACATCTTCCGTCGCGCCGCCCTTGAGCCCTCCGTCATCAAGACGCATATCGTACGTCGGCTCGCTAGCAATGATGGCCTTCTGGAAACGCTCGGAGTGCTTGTAGAGGAGCGAGATGTGCGGCACGACATTTTCCCAGAAGCCAATGAGGGATAGCAGGGCGATGCGGCAGGCAGCGCTGGACTTGATGTTAGCGGAGGAGTGGCCGGGTAGGCTGCAGATGCGGCAGCCGTTGTGAACGGGGCGGGCGAGGAGGTTGAAGTTCGATGGGGTAGTGGGGACAGGTTTTGCGCCTGCGGGTGTCATTTGGCGGACGAGTTCGGAGAGAACTGTGAGGGACTGGCGGACAGCGTCAGTGGTATCCTCGGGCATGGGAGAAGACATTGTGAGTGCTGCTGTTTCGGGTGCTAGGTGTGCTAGGTGTGCTGTTGAGTGAGTGCTGCAGGTTAGTCTTTAGATTGTGTTGTTCAGGACAGAAGTTGAGGTAGTCGGGCAGACTGAGCGTGGTAGGCAGCATTTATAGAGAAGAGAGACTTGTTGAGCTGTGGATCTGCTACAAAAGCAGGCAGGGCGAGAGAGAGGGACGAAGTGAGTGGCAAAATTTTCACTGAGCTGAAGTGGAAGGTAAGGACAGTAGGTTGTTGAGAAGGCACGTACTGTCACTCACATTTCGTACCTCCATGCATCACGCGAACACGAGAGGACGCTTCACGGGGCGAGAACACCAGTCCCGTGGTAGGACAACGATGGCGCATGAAAGCAATTGGAGCTCCAACAAGGTGAAAGCTCGATGGTCTGTATTGACGAAGTTCGTAGTACCACATGGCACGGAACATCTCTCAGCAAGTTGCAACATTCAGCGCACGCTTCATCAACCACAAATTACATTAGCTTTCCGCGATGAAGTATACCGTCTAAGCCCCCATAGCAGGAGTACCGTGCCTCTGATCAAGATGGTCATAGTTGAGCTCGAACTCTCTCTGCACAACGTTAGCAAATAAAGTCTCCTTGCTGCCGATAATCATATGAAGCTTACCCTTTCGCGCCTCCAGTTGGTCACATCGAAGAACAAATACCATCCCCGCTCCTGCGTTGGTGTTGTTCGGATCGGTTGTGGTAGATCTGGGTCTTTCATCATCCACTGTTGCAGCTTGGTATGCCACCGCCAATCTCGGTTGTACAGCTCTTGTGCTGCGAGCTCTTGCAAGATATCTCGTGGGAACTGGTAGAAGATAGCTAGTAGGGTCTCTGCAGAGAAGCTACCCATCTTAGAATGTAATGGTGGGACATTGGTGACAGTGTATGCTGCTGGTAGTGTAAAATCCGGTGGGATTACAGGCTTCGCATTAGCTTCGACGAACGGAGATCCAAAGGTAGGGTGCAGAGGCGAGTTGCTGACTAGTCAGTGAATGCAGCCTACATCACGCCATGGAAAACTTACTCTGGTTTGCTAAGGTCGAGGCCAAGCACCGTGAGATCTTGTCCCATTGCGAGAGAGGAGTAATCCGGACTTTCCATCGGGATCATCGAGAGCAGGCCTGGCAGTCCGTAGCGTTCTGAGTCGGTCATATCGGCCAGCTTCTTGTGAAGCGGTATCTGCGCACTTGGCGAGCTGGCGTTGTCGGCACTGTAATTCTGATCGAATTGATTTTGCCCCGGTCTTTGGCCCAAGTCGGCAGCTCCTCGCAGTCCTATTTGCGGCCCAAGGAATCCCAGATTGCCAGGTGGTGGTGCTGTTCGCTGGGCGCCCTAATACCAGTCAGCACGGATCGTAGATGAAAATGGCATTCCATACTTCTTGTAAATTCGGCGTTGATCGCAGGTTCTCAAAAGGTGTTCGCGACACTAAGCGGATTAGCTAACTAACGGCCATCATGGTAGCCTTCGCTCACCTGCGCCAGCACCTGGCAAGCCTCGTCCGCCAACTGCAGGATTCAGAGTCCGGTCCTGCTGGCTGTCTGTGGGGCTGGACAAGCCGTTGCGCGTCTGTCCCAGTCCCGGGAATGCGCCGGGGTTGGTATTGCTACCAAACGCCGCGGCATTCTGTATCAGTCCTGCTCTTCTATCTGGGCCAATCTCCCCCGCAGCCCCTCCTAGTGGTGGGAACTCCTCGATGTTTGTCGTCTGCGGCTGTGCACCACCGAGCTGCCCAACTCCACCCTGACCCCCAAACCGATAATCGTCGCCAGGACCAGAAAACTGATCTTGCCCTGAACCGTCCTGACCCTGATTTTGGATCTGTTGATTCGCGCCCTGGCTGGTCTGCCCTTGCTGTGGCCCTTGACCCTGTGGCCTGCCAATGGTCTGTTGTTGCGCCGCTGTTCGGATAGTTGGGTTGGGGTTCGACCACAGCTGCTGCGCTGTCGTGTTCTGCTGCGCCTGGGGTGCGCCTGATAGAGAAGGAAACTCCCTGTGATCGTTAACATCCTCCTTGAACTCTTCCACTTCCTGCGTCTTGAGCGCCTGCCGACGTCGCTCCCGTTGCCGCTGCTTCTTCGATGCCATCTTGGTACCACTTACTCCAGGTTGAGAGGGGTGTGAGGCTGCGAGCCGCTCATTGCTTGCGCGAAGCTCGACATGGCCGCACCGTTTGTTCGTGTTTGCGTATTGGACAAGCCCGGCGCTCCACCCATTGCTCCTCCAAATGCCCACTGTGATGCGCCTCCTGCAGCGAGCATGGTCAGCGCTCGCTCTCCGTCCGCGTAGATAGGACGCTCCTCACCCATCTTGCCATTCTGTAATCTGTTCGCGCCAAGCGGGGCGCTGCGATTCGCATTTTGCTGGTTCTGGAACATGTTTGGCGGTATGTTGCGGAGTGTTTGAGTGCCCGGACCTATGAAAAGCACCAGATTATTAGTATCGTGTGCGCTGGAAGCTTCGTGCGGGGTGTGGACGTTGTTGATTCGGTGTATGCATGCAGCTGCGAGGAAATGGCGTGGCTGCAGCTTCGATGTGCAGGCTGTGCGGCGGCTGGGAGGTCTACGAACCTGGTCGATTCATGCTGCACGATCGCGTACAGTCTGCGAGTGGATTCGGGTATCGATTCGGCGTGGTTGGAAGGGAAACGTTCACAGTCGTCGCATCCGTCGCGTGCACCGCGCTGTGGTTACAAGTTCGCCAAGAGTCAAGACACTTGTGCCGTCGTGGTTAGCCTAGCCCGTAAAATGATCTGCGGGGGGAGGAAGGACTGGGTGGATCGCTTTCCCGATTCGCATCACCACACACGACACGCATTTGTCTATCAGCATTGAGATTCGACGAAAGCCTTTGAGAAATCGTTCTCAGCCACCTCGATGCTGCAGTCGTATCGTGCAACTTAGATTAGAAGAACACATGCGAAGAGAAGCTACCTGCAACGATTCTAATCGAATCGCTCGCCCGTCTGCTCCATCTGCGAGCCAGGACTATCCAGGCGCGCTATATCGTCATTTACTGACGTGATTTTGATACCGCAACCCCTCACGTGTGTGAGCCATGGACCGCCCCGATCCACGTTCTTTGGGTTGCAATCACGAGGCGCAACAAATCAGATCGCGAATGTGTGTCGGTCTTTGAGGAAGCATAACATCTGATGATTGCTCCAGCTTGTTAGTCTCTCCAAAGGCCTCGATCTGCCATGGTATAGGGGAGAAGCTAATTCCATCTCAAGATTTAGCCTCCGGCCTTCTTCATCTGGGGTGAGATTGCAGAAATGATCTCGATTTAACATCTTGCTCGCCATGATTACAACACACGGACACTTATATGTAGCAAGCTCCCTTGGACTAAATATGCGCTCTCATCCTCCTCCTCCCTCCCCATCCTTCATAATTCCCTAAACCGCCACAGCCTAAGGCAAGCTACATCTCACCAACGAATATGCGGTCCCGGCACAAGTCTCCTTACTCGAATGCGACGTGGCCGAGCACGGCCCCAGATACTTGTTGTTCCACGTATAAAGGTTCCCAACGAATTGACCTGGCGTCACGTTGTTCCAGTCCGAGATGGAACTGTCGCACTCGCCCATCCAGTACCAGTTGCCGTACATCTCCCAAGCGACGTTGCATGCGCCCTTGGCACCTTGAGCACCGACTTGGGCACCCGTCTGGCAGAGGTCCAAGCCAGTGTAGCTGGCGAAGACGTAGGGGAATGAAGGACAGCCGGGAGGCCCGGGGCAGGAGGGCGTGTAGCGTTGCCAGAAGAGGACATCGTTGCTTGAGCGTTTTTCTAGTTGCGTCGGTTAGCTTGCCTTTCACGCGATAGGTGCCATGACAAGTGTTGTGGATAGAAGAAGTACAACATGCCTATTTCCTCGATGGCATCCGAAACAGCAACTCCCTCCACTGGCTGAGGATGAGCTTGGGTGGTGGCGGCGAAGGTCAGGCACCAGAGAAGTCCGGCCACCACTGTCTTGGTCTTGGAGTTGAACATGTTGCCTGAAAATTCGACTTCTGTAGGACTATCGAGACTCGAGTTGAAGTAATAGAGTGATCATTGTTAGTAGTCGGTGATCACAGTCTTATAGGTGAAGTTCAACAACCACGCCCAGCGTCGCGAGTCACTACATCCTCAATGAGGAAATTATTGTAGCCTCGTAAATTATGCACGCAAATCATCAGCGCCTTTGGTTTAAAAGGTGATGATAATGCACAAACGTTCCTCAATCTAGCCAAATCGCATTACCTTCGGTGTACATGATCAGATATGCTACTCGGGCCGACGTGACCAACACATCCTAAAGTCTGACATGTCAAGTATTTGTCTCGGTCTCAGCAATACACCAATATCGCTAATTTGTTAGTGCATATACTAGAACAGATGCTGACGCCACTTGGCACGGAACACGAGGCTGCGGAATTATATGATTACAATGGTACAAACGGGCCGTTGCTGCCGTTTTGCACATTTTATTTTTGGGCGTGGTTTAATAATCTATCGCATTGCACGATAATTTTCCCGTCAGGTGAGAATCATGACAATGACCATAATGATATTGTGTTTTGTAAGCACCTACAGTTGTTCGTACTTCTAATCTTCATGGAGCAAATCTGCCCTGATAAATTTGAGAAAAAGAAGGAGGAAAAGGATAAGAGCCTGATGGACGGGGGATTTAGGCTCAACCTCTCAGACGCGTGCCCTACGCCATCTCGAAGTTCAAATACATTGTAAGATGTGTATTTAGCAAAACAACCTCTGAACCAGAAATCATGTTCATGTGTATGAGGTATTTGAGAAAAGTTGGAAGCGAGCAACGCGCACAGGACATGGCAAGTTGTAACGTAGTCTTCGAGAAGAGAGATCGGCGGCGCGAAAGAACATCCGTTGAACTTCTTATCTTTTGGAAATCGGCAAAGCCAGAAAGTGATGAAGAAGAGAAGCACCCAGCGCAAGGGTTTATATACTTCTTCTCCAACCCGCCCAACCCTAGCGTGCTCGTGCTTGGACGAGTCCAATTTCTGACTTATACTCAACATGATGTACTCGAGTGGACATTTCATGGTCCAACCAAGTCACGAATTCGTAGATTTCAAAAGACGCAGGAATCGCGCAGGACATGTATCCTTGATGAGATAAATCTTGGAAAGAAAGAAGGGCAGAACACAACATGTCTCCGCTTGAATGTACTCTTTGGGACTTTGAGCGAAGTAATGTTTTGTGATGAAGAGGGGTAGTGAGGGACCGCATCCAGGCAATTTATACTCGAGATTGAGAACGCTAATGCCCTAGCGTAAACCATGAGTACAGAACTGGGGACGAATTGAGTTCATGTCTCGCTCGAAAATATTGATGGCCCAGCAGCCAGATTCATGAAAGGCGCGAGGTCATGGTAAAGTATGAGTCGGCTGTCGAATCAGGATAGGATAGGGCCAGAAGACATGGCCCAGCTTCTCGAAGTAGGACACAAATTGCTGCACATCACGCAATGCTTCAATTGGCAAATTGATGTGGTATCATCACTCATGTCTCATTTCGTAATTAGAGGATACTAGTCCCAGTCCAGTGTTGTGGACATCCCATGGCGCCTATTCCCAGCGAACGCCAGAGGCACTTTTCATCTTCCGCAAATCTCCTCCATGTCTATTCTCTGTGGCTTGCTCGCCGGCGAAGCATTCGTCAATACCCGCTCAGAGCTTTCCGACGGATATTCAGCTGCCACCCTGCACCTTCTTGACGATGGGCAGGATCTTCTCGTAGAGCGGGTGTGACTTGTCGAGGCCGTTGACCTTGGTGACGACGTCCTCGGCTGAGTTCTCCTTGAGGATCTTGGCCAGCTCGGCTGACTCCTCGTCACCCTCGACGTTCTGGAAGCGGTATGCCTGCTCAATGGCACCGAGAAGAGCATCGACGGACTCGCCGCGCTCAGCCAGCTGAGCAGCAGGTCCTACGAATCGCTCCTTGCGAGAGAGCTTGCGGAGAGGCGCACGGCCAACGCGCTCGACGTTGTCCTTGAGGACGGGGTTTGAGATACGCTTGATGATGGATTCGACGTATGCATCCTGTTCCTGCTTGTCAACGTCGTGCTTGTTGATGATGAGGTGAGCAGTCTCCTTGACAGCGTTACGGACAATGTCGTGGAGCTTCTGGTCTTGCAGAACTTCGTGGATGTACTGTTTCTTGGCCTGGTGGCCGTAGTATGCGGCGGTGGCGTGTGAAGTGTTGACGGTGAAGAGCTTGCGCTCGATGAAGGGCTCGAGGTCGTCGACGTAGTGGATGCCCTTGACGTCGGGCTTCTTGCCGCCGTTCTCGAATGGCTTCTGCTCAACGCACCACTCAAAGAACTTCTCGATCAGGACGTTGAGACCGGCGTTCTCAGGCTGTACAGGCACAATTCGGTCAATAGCCGAGTTGGCGAAACGGGCCTTCTTGTCCAGGTTGCTCTTGGAGTCCTCGCTCAGCTTGGCCTCGATGAAGCCCCTCCATGTGGTTGTGGCGTTGATGGCGTTCTCGCAGGCAATGACGGCAAGCGGGTAGTCGAGTGTGCGGGCATCGATGGCCTTGGCGACGGGCTCAGCGACGAACTTGAGGATGTTGGGACCGACGGCGCAGGTGACGACGTCAGCGGAGGCAATCTCTTGAATGACCTTCTCCATCTCGTGCTTGGAGTTGAGGGCGCGGTAGTGGTCGATGGTGAACTCCTTCTGGCCCTCGTCGCTAATCTCGGTGACTGTGTATGAGGACGACTTCTGGAGAGCCTCGATAATGCTGTCCATTACGTCGACAAACACGACCTCGTAACCAGAGTTGTGCAGGAACTCGGCAACGAAGCCACGGCCGATGTTGCCGCCGCCAAAGTGAACAGCCTGAAAGGTGTGTTAGGGAAAGGCACGTGGTAGTTGACGTGTCGGGTACTCACCTTCTTGTCGTAAGGCATGGTTGTGTGTTGAGTTGTCGGTGTTGTAGGTGAGAGTGAGGGGTAGAACTATGGGAAGAATGTCAATTGAGTATCACGAGGAACACAGGTAGTGTTGGTGGTGGTTGGGTGAGAGAGAGGTTTTGTTGAGAGGAAGGGAAGGACGTTGTGGTGGGGTATTTGTAGTAGGCAGGAGCAAAGACCATTGGCGGCAGCGACGATGATGCATGGTAGTATGGGGTGAGGCGTACCTGGCCAGAAGCTTCGGTTGGTGGAGCGGTGTGCGGCGGGTGCTCAGTGGTGCAGGTGCAGGAGGCGCGTGGAGGGTGTTTGGACGCGAGACGCAGGTCAATGTTGGGGGGCAGAAGGTGAGGTGAGCTGGCGACGTGAGATACCCCGCTAATTGGCGGTGACGTTATGATACAGCCTCCGATTGGGCACTAGGATGTCTAACAGGCACGAACAGTACATGTAACACCTGTTAAGGCATGCAAAAGCAAATAGTTCGGGGACGTGGGACGTGGCATTGGCCTTGCGCCTCGCGGGTTGCCATGTACCCCACCAACTTTGAGGCTCAGACGCGCCGCCAGACAACCATATTAATCGCGCATTGGTAGAGCCCAACGCTTCATATGTCAGTGCACTCTCGGCCGTGGATGTCTGCAAAATTGCCTTGCTTCAACACCGCGATTTGTCGATAAACAACGACCGCGAACTTGGGAGCTACGTCATAGTCGTTCTCCCGCTGTTAGCTGGCGCCAAGATCGCCGGACTCCAGTTTCTGACATGGACATCCTCGTGTCGTAGTGGGGTCAACGGAACGAAGGCCAGACCAAGCGGACGTGGACAGGCAAGATCGTCATCGACTTTTGTTGTTATCGAAATTAAGTACATTGTAGCTGAAGCTTGGTTGTTTCTCACTATCCCTCATCAAAATTTGTCTCCACACAAAACGACATTTCAAGCGTGGATGGCTGTCTGCACGTGCGGGTACACCGCGATCATTCGGTGGTAAAGATCGGGATGTTCCCGCATCAAAACCTCCGGCTCCCATGCCATAGCCACAAAGATTGTATCGATACCACTCGACAGCGGTGTGGTAAAGATGTTGCAAATCTGCAGTCCAATCAAGAACGCGAATGCGACGACAACAGGCGTGTAAGCACCATTCGCATTGTAGGCTGGCGACGTGAAGATGAGGTAGAGGTACGCCAGGAGGGCGCAAGCGTACGCGATAAAAGTGGAGCCCATCGACAACACCGGACCGATCAAGCACTCGTTGACCAAGGCATCGATGCCGCGATCCTGCAATCAGTCAGCCAAATCTGCTCAACGCGAGTCAACAATCTGTCACTAACCTTGATCATCTTCCAGGTACTCTTCGCTGCGTCAACATAGCTCTTTCCGTACAACGCAATGTAGCTGAAAGCATAACGGTTGAGGAACTCGACTGCCCAATTCAAGAGGCTAATCAGGCAGCCCAGACAGCAGAACAGGATACTACCGACGATATTACCGTCGCTCGCTGCATTCTGCTGCGCGACCGAGCACAACTGGCGCAAGAATTGGATGATGGCAACAATCAAGCTACCAAGACTAATGCTGCCGAAACTGTAGGTGACGGAACGCTTGAAAGCGCCGCGTGTAGCTCCCTTGGGCTTCGAATTGGGGTTGAAGTACCAAGAACCGTACACGCCGGAAATCGTGGTGTGGATCGTGTTCTTCAGCCACTCCGAGATCCAGTACATGGCGAAGGTCACAAAGACGAGCAAGCCAATGACCTTGCCGCTGCCGCAGTTTCCGACTCCATTTCTGCATTGAGTATTGTTCTGGTTCGGCGTGTATTGCACGTAGATGGCGACAAGGGTGACCGAGTACCATGCGCCGAATGCTGCGGCGAGCAGACCGCCGATCAGGGACACGATGTAGACATGGCCGTACTTCTTCGCTACGTCAATTGCTGTTTGGAGCATGACAACGCTAAAGGGAATGCGCGGGCTGTGTGCTCGTCAGTACAATGTTGGGATATCTTGAGCAGGCGATACGTACATCCACGAGATGAACGCAATAACGTAGAAGACACTGAAAAGCAAGAAGACAATGCCTCCAGACCAGTAACGGCGGTACAACATGTAAATGGCTGTTGCAAAGCCGAAGATGATATCTAAATCATTCAGTCAGCAACATAATCCATAAGAATAAACCTCAGGTATCTGAAAGCGATGCGCCTAGACTCCTTCAGATTCTGGAGCACTTACTCAGAATTCCAGTGATCCAGATGAACTGCTTCGTGAACGCCCTCGCAGCCCACATATACGCATAGCTCAACACGGTCGCCATACCCAGCACAAATGCAAACATAATGACGGTATTCGAATTCAGCGCAAACTGATTCGCATTGCCGTAAATACCGCCCGAGTTCTGTCTCGAGTAGCCGCGAATCGTAATGCCGCTCACGGCCGCAAAGCCCAAAAACACAGCGATGAAGAGTGCTCCCGCCCACCAGTCATTGTACTTTGGCTTTTCGAGCTTGAACTGCTGTTCGAACGTCTTGGAGTCATCGCCATAGCCGTTCTGCTGGTAATTGAATTGCTGTGGCGGTGGTCCCTGTGGTGGTGGAGCACCATGTGATGGCGGCGGGCCCTGCGGTGGTCCATAGTTCTGTCCATAGTTCGGAGGCGGCTGGGAATACTGCTGTTGTTGTGGCTGTTGGCCCTGGATTGGGTAATACGCGCCTTGAGGCTGCTGCGGTGCGCCACTATAGTAATCGGCTGCTTGGCCCTGGCTGGCCATTGCGACGTCGAGTCCTGCGTGTCGCGATGATGTTTGTTGTTGAGAGAGAAGGGATGGAGACGAGACAAAGACGAAAATAATTGGAATTCGGTTCCGCGGCGTCACTAGTACACCTTTTGAGATGCGCTCGACCAGTGGAACGCAGCAGGGGAAACATGCAAAGTGTGGCTGCTGTGCTGCATGATTCATCGTCATTAGCTTGCGCACGGACGTTAATCGTGGCTGCTATCCTAGATCGGTGCAGATCGTCGCTGCTTCCGGTTTAGCTTTGCAATGATCGCCTTGAATTCTTGAGCTTGTTTTGCTGGCCCTGCTGTTCAACCGCCATTCGATATGAGCTGCAGCGCGGTATTTCTCTACAGCTACAGCTGCTTTGTGCATCTCGAGTACTTCCTTCTGTGCTTGCGACGACAGCGAAGACTTTGTTTCGTATTTGCCGGTCAGCTCATCTCCGTGCGCCACGATTCGTGGCTGGTGCCGATTTCCCGCGCGCTATTGTTGATGCCAAGAGACGTTTGCTCCGCTGGCCGTCTTGAGTGCGAAATCATGAGACACTTTTTGCGCGGCGGTCTTCAGAGGATACTTGTGGCCTCGGTTGCCAATGCCGCCGGCTACGAAACGTGGCTGGTGGTGGTGTCGAGTGAGTGGCAGTGCGTTGCTCAAACAATCATTCCACACACGAGCGCCAAATCCTTCGGTCCAATGTCAATTCACAAACTTCTTGCGTTTAATGTAAGTTATGAAGGCAGTTCCCAATGCGATTCGGTAGGAAATTTGGATACCTTTGTTTTCTCAGCGGCGCTTCGCTATTCGAAAAGGATGGACCAATCTCTCAAAGTCTTCACTGAGTCTTCGCCTTCGCCTTCTCCTTCTCTTTCCTGTGTGCCCAAACGTAGAAGAATGGATACACTGTCTCCGGAAGTAATGTAACAATCATACCCCCAATACTCCACCAGCTAGCCACGTACGACCAATTCTCTGGGATATTGAAATACCGCCAAATAAACACCAAGAATGCAGTGATGCATCCCAGATATCTCGTCAACCTGCATCGTCATTAGCCACGTCTCCAAACCCAACAATCAACCACCCTAAAATTCAGCAATACTCACCAAATCTCCAAACTCTGCCCCCTCGTACTTTCATTTTTCACCAAATAATACACCTGCCCCCACCCAATCGGCAGCTCCAAATACAATCCCGTCCAAAACGCGGTCTTCTGCTCCCTCTCATCCGGCCACATCTGCCCAAGTACGTACAAGAACACTGTCCACGCCGGAACCTGCCAGACCAACTTCCAAATCGTGCGTCTTCTCTCGCCATCTTTGTACGCATACTTGAGCGCCACCGTCACAAACGTGATATCGAACAAGAACCAGACAAAAAAGCACGCTCGCTGGAATGTAGTTGTGGTGCACACGTAGGCGTAGTAGATCTCGTATGCCATGGTTGCGGAGAGGAATTGCACGGTCCCCGCGACATAGCGGTCTGAGTAGGTCCGGATCGTATAGAAGAGGTAGCAGAGCGTGTACAAGATGCCGCAGGATATGATGAGGAAGTCGGTGATGAAGAAGTAGGATTCTGGAGGGTTGAGGGCTAGGTCGGAAGATTGGGGGATGAGGTGGTAAAATTCATATTTTCTGGCGAGGTCGAAAGGCATGTTGGTGGAGTTTGAGCTGTAAGGACTGGTAGTGTGGTGTAAGATCGTAGGCGCGCTCTGTGGTAAGTTGAGGATGCGATTGAATGCTTTTAGGTGTGAAAGGTGAGCTGAAGACTCGAGGACCGAGGAAAGTACGGAGGAGATACTTCATTGAATTATTAAGAAGGTTCGTTTGCTCTGCGCCGCAAACGTTGCGACATCCAACGCGTTGCTGACATGCCAAGCTTCCGACAATTCCGGTCAGGCCAAAATTTGGTTCGGAGCGCTCGGGTAGTTGTGGGAACACCGCGATGCACTAAAAGTAAGTATGGATCGAAATGATCAGAGAGACACGCCAAGTTCAGTATGTTCTCCACTGTGTGTGGTGTCGTTCGCGTTCTATGACGTGATGCAGTCGTATAAGATCTTGCAGCAAGGATAGGAGGGTGTGTTTTAATTTCCTCGTGATATGTAAGTATAATTGAGAAGAATGATTAAATTGTCTTTGAATTGCGACTGATTTCATTGTAGACGCCGCAAATTGCCGAATCTATTGTGGAAGTTGATGTATCGAAGCATCCATCCTAATCGGGTAATACGTGTCCGATCTAACGTTAAGCTCGCCATCGACAAACGTAACTCGACAAGATCCGGCTCCGACAGCCCTGTCTCATCATCTCAAGTCTTGCATGCCAATTAAATTTGCAGGCTGCAGAAGTTTGTTATTGGCCATCCCGAATTGAATTCAAACACGTTCCAAGACACGAAATCAACAACCTCGTTGCACACAATGATCTCATGAACATTGGACTTGCGCCACTGTTCGACTGCCTCTCCTCGTGCATAAATTGGAATATATCCAAGCATCAGATCATGATCCTGCCTCAATGGAGAATTTCACATCGCTACCTGTTAATCGAAGCTGCTGACACAGACTCTGCGAGTCCTGCCAATCACTCTCACCACTTCTACCTTTGGGCAGTGCTTTACCATATATTCGAGAGCGGCAACGACGGGCTCGAATAATGATTGTTGATCGCCGTGCTCATGATCCCAAGGACTACGTGCTGCCTCAATGTGCGATGTGATAAGGTTTGGACAATGCTTCGTGACGAACTTGTGGAGCTAGCCAACAGCACTAGATGGTGGTCGCCCTGCTTCATCGACACCAGTAGTGAGTGTGGCCGCTCGATGGCGTAGCGACCATAGAAGTGGGCTTCAGCCGCAAGCGTAGTATGACCTCGAATGTCGAGCTCGCAAGTGTCATGCGTTCGAGCTTTGGCGGACTCGTCGCACATCCATCGTGAACATTGTGCCAGCTGTCCAAGAATAGCTTCCTATCGCCTAGGGAATATTGGAATTGCGCCGACACATCATGCAGCATCATGCCTAAAGTCTCGGCTAGGAATTGGCGACTAACACACATAAGGCTGCTTCCGAGGTCTTTGGAGTCCATATATGCGCGATCATAGGTGCTAGATGCCAAAGGCTTGCCGGAGAAAACTGGCCAAATATGGGAGTATTTATCGGCAAAGCCATATATAAAACGACCAATCTCCAAGTGCAGTTGTTCGAACCTCGATGCTTAGCGTTCGATTGATAGCGCTGGTACGGTGTCGAGTTTACCGTATTGAACTCAGTGACCTGCTTGATGTGTTTGCGGACTGGTAATGGCGAGTCGTACACGGCATTGAGATTATGAACGGGCAATGCATGGGAATGGGCAAGCCGTAGTCAGTGTCCGAGGTCTTTTGCAATGTGATCGAGAGTGGGTGAGGTTGAATCGGCGTCGGCGTGCAACCTGGCCGCTTTGAACGCGTGGGGAGGGGGTGGGGTCGAGTGGTAGTCGGGAGTGATACATATGGGGCGGTACCAAAGCTTACATTCTCTGTACGGTGATGTAGCATAAGCTCGTCATGTGGCGTGCAATGGAGACGATGTAGGTCGAGCAAATCACGCGAGTGCTCATGATAATTCCTAAACAGCCTGGATCGAAACAGCCACAACTTGGCTCGCAGCAATTGATCGACTGTTCCACAATTGAATCGCCTACGCCAATTGTCTTGAAGTGTGTATTAACGCATAGCCCTTGATGCGACTGCCAATGAACACACTTTAGCTGATGGCGCACTTGTTCGTTCATGTTGATCGTCTATAAGCTGAGCGCGCGATATAGGCAAGAATCTCGATCGTTGTGTGTATCTTTTCGGCACACTTGCATCCTAAGAGTAGAGTTTGTAACTCATCAATAATGGCCAAAAGTTCACTCTGCCGCTTCGAAAGGCTCGGGACCTGCGTCGCATACATGGCAAGAGACGCGTGCGAAACGGTCTTTGAGTTCAAAAGACGTGGGCCTCAACCCCGAATCATGAGTTATCATCCGTGGGAAAAGCTCTGTGATTGCTGTAGACATGCCGTCCGAGCCCACGTACAGGAAGATCTGCTCTTGGATCGTATCCTCATACCATTGCGTAACGACATCAATATTAGCATGAAATGCTGGATTGTTAGTCCTCTCCTTACGGAGGACTAGCAGCCGCTGTCGTTCGTCACATTTGGGAAACGCTCTCATAGAGTATAGTGTTGCCAACATCTCCGTAAAGACGCAACCAAGAGAGAATACATCGGCCTTCAGACCTCTCTTATCCTGAAGAACAACCTCTGGTGCGGCGTAGATTCGCGTGAAGGATACGGGTGAATCGGTCTCTAGATCCGCTGGAGATTGGTACGACCGCGCTATTCCGAAATCTGCAATGTAAACCCTGTACATGCCAGTTGCTCTCTGCTTGACTAGAATGTTCTTTGGTTTGATGTCCATATGCTTTACATTGTGCTCGTGAATGAAAGCCATTGCGTTCGCTAGGCAGCCGAAGAACCTCTCCAGCGCACGTGCATTTGATTCTTGTAATGCTTCTGAGATCTCCAATTGATCATCTAGGAATGCGTCGAGATCCCAATCAGCCGCTGGGTAGAGCAAGATAGCGAGATGTCTCCTGATCGTGTATGTACCAACAAGGCGCACGATATGGGCATGTTGCAAGCGCAGCAAATGTTCCACTTCGGTGACCGCATCTTCTTTCTTGAGATGTCGATTACACGTTATCTTCTTGCGGGCCAATCGGATCCTGCGACATTTCACACTGTCAACGATTGCTGTTTGGCTATGCCCCATAATCTTCTCCGATATCAAAGGAATATCCCGCTCTTCCTCTGCCGTATACTGTACATGCTGGCCTTTTCCGGACCAGTCCAACTCCTCTGCCGGATCAAGAAGAATGCCTCTGCTCTTCAGGTGAGCGAGCCACTCGCTGCTGAATACCTTTTCGGGGACGTTGATGCCGTTCATCTTGCTGCTTGCGTCAAAGTATTGGGCAACTCGGCTTTCAATATAAGACGTCAGTGACGAGTACTTCCGTTCACTGCTTAGGTCTAAAAGCTTAACAACCTCCCCCTTAGCGTCTGACAGGGTGAAATCTTCCAGCTTGACGGTCAGCGTTTGAATCAGACTCCGCGTATGTACATTGAGCTGGTTTCCCGACCAGTCATTAGGACCGCCAGGAGAGATCGATGTTAAAGCATTATGAATCAGGGTTCGGATCTTTGGCCGGTCCTGTGCAGCAAGGAAATTCAGCCGAACATTAGTATAAAGCTCTGGCAGAACGTGGGCGGTGATATCATTGATCATATCTCCGTAGGCGGCATGGCGACCGACCTCACTTGGTGATGCCCGCAAGGGGTATCTCCCGTCTCGATGTACACCATTAGGAATAGGACTGGGATTGCTTGCAGCCGTGATATAACTTGCTAAACTTGATTGCGCGGTTCCAAATGTTCTCGGACTCGTGAGGCTGAGGTTTTGCTTTTTCAGAGAAGTGAGAGGCGACATTGAGCCTGTACGAAAGCTGAAAGAACCGAAAGAGCCTCCGACTGGTATGCTCGTTCCATAGAATTTGGTCATTCCATCTGCATCGCGGCAATCGATTAGGTCGCCGAGATCATCATCCTCGCTGTCTCGCTCGTCGTGATCTGAATCTTGGCCAATGGCAGATTTTCCTTCGTCATCATCCATCCTTACATCTTGTCTCGCGAGATCCTCAGAATCAGATAGCGGGAGTCCCCCTTCTGCGATTGTTCTTTCATGTGCAACAGACAGATGGAGGTCCAGAAGGGCTTGTGTCGAGTACATTTCCCCGCAGAAAATGACCGGGCACTTGAGTGAGGCGCTGATCTGAGCGTGGTTGGCCAGTAGTGGGGCTTGTCCGGCATAGGTAGACTCGAGAATGTCAGACTTATCCGGGCTTGGGGGTTGTTGATTCCTCCCCTGGGGTGTCCGCGCTTCGCAGATGTATCGGCCATCACCCGTGCTCCATCTGGGGGTTGTCCTTTCTTCATGTGCTTTACGTTCCTCGACTTCGCCGTAGCGTCTACGACACCACTCACAGGTCGTACTGATAGGTGTTTGCTGTCCAACATGATCCGGCACCAAATTGATGTCCGCGCTTCGAGGCTTGCTGGATCCTCGTATTATCGTATCGATGAGTGAAGCGTACCCGCCTGCCAAGGGTTGTTTTGCCGGGCCATACCGGGGCGGGAAATCATCATGCTGACCTAAAATTCTTTGGCTCATCGCAGTTCCTGTGGTTCGATTCTGAGGGGTGGAGGCTATTGTCCAAGTCCAGGCTGCAACCGACGAAGGCGCAGCCACGTGGCCCGTGCACACAACACGTTATCAGTCGTGCAGGTGGCTGCAGCAATGCCTTTGCCATAGGTGACATCGTGATAGACAAGACGAGAGAAGAGGGGCAGTATCGGCGTTTGTTAGAATGCCAGAGGAGGATGGAAGGGATAGGTGGTCATTTTTGTGTGAAGTGTTGCGTTATCATCATGATTTCCTCGCCATGAATTAACATGTAAGGGTCGATTCCATCTGGAAGCACCCTCATAAGATCTTTTTCTAACATCAGGCCGACTATAATATGATTCTTTGCAATGCATAAAGCCACTCAATGAGGCGCTTTTGATGATTGCACAACTTACTTGCAATGCTGCATAGCGGCCCAAGCTACACGGTAACAGCACGTCCCACTTCTCGCAATTTACGTGGCAACCTGACAAGCGGCATCGATCAGCTAGGCACCGAGAAATAAGAGGCATCATATGAAACCTGATTCCCGAACATGCAGGGAGCATCTCGGAAGCTTGTAGTACGCGAACTGGGGTATATTGCATAAATCAACCAATAAAACGCCACGGCTATGAGATATAGACAGAACAAACGACTATCGCGGATCCTAAACGAGAACCGGCGAATCGTTGCACACTGTCTGTGCGAGCTAAGCCTCGGCGGACCATACATTAATCCACCGACGCCCGCGGAATAAAGAAGGTCCATGTCTTTAACGTCACATCTCTTTCTACACCTAAAAGGTGCCTTGTCGCGTTGCGAAGAAGCTTTCAGCACTCTGCGCAGATCTCAGCACCTTGTCATAGAAGGAGTGAAACTCTGGTGAGAGTTCCTGAGGCTCCTCTACCATAGTGGCGTCATCCCACTCGGATCTGTTCTGGGCCACGTCAGCACTCGTACGAAGTATGAAGGTGGGAGGGAGGATGACTCACTGGAGATGGACGCAGTCCTTGGAGTGTCCACGATCGCTCCGCTGATATAAATCTTGCGTTCGCTTCACCAAGCAGCATCTCCACGAGGAGCTTGCTCGAGCTCGGATCGCCAACGACAGTACTTTGGAGCCCCTTCTGCTCAAGGCCTTCTGCTACATTTGTCACGGAGTCCCAGTCACGATCTTCGTTCGATATGGGGGGCAGTAAGGTACCGATATCGGCATTTGGTATCACACGGATGCGGGGCGAGGCCACGCCGGTGTGCTTCATCTCCCCCTCGATATGGATCTCCGGAGCTCCACTAAGTGAGGGTGTAGTGGGTGTCATGCCCATCATACTGATGTCCAGCTCTTGTGACGGCTTTGGCGATGCTACCGGTCGAGTTTCGATCAGGGATAGTATTTGCAATTCTCCGGGTTCTTCTGGCATCGACTCGGCCCACACCTGTTGTCCCAGTGTACCGGAGCTCTGACTCATTATATCTGGGTATGCTTTGGGTCTACGAGGCAAGGACGCCTCGGCATAATACGGTGTGAAAGAGCTGGGGTCCCGAAAGTTGTACAGAGGTTGCACATCGACTTCATTTGGTCGTGGTCCAGCGTGCTGGCTACGGTCAAGGTAGCCATATTGAACGTTGTGTTCAGGGTCAGGGTGTGGTATACTCTTGTCGCGATGCGTTAGAGACCGTGCAGGCTGTCTTTGTTGTCTTCGACCATCCGACTGTGCCAACATGCATTTCGCATTGCCTTTGCGCCGCGCAACGACCTCTTGTCGAGCAATCTCTTTGCGTATGGCGGAGATGTCCGCTTCTTCGTACGGTACACTCGGGCAGCCTTTGCAAGGCGCACGCTTGTCGGACGGCTTATGCGGCGGGATCGTTCTCGTCAGGCAACCTGCGCAAAGATGCAGCTCCAAAATCGTCTTCCACTGGCTGGGTGTACGATTATGCGGCCTACTACTTTCAAGACCAGCGGCGTGGTCATGATAAGCGCTCGGCGGGGCGTTGTGAGTCTCAGCGCCTGGCGGACAAGGGCCGCAACCTGCGGATTTTGTCTTTCGTTTCAGACGTTGCTCTTCTTTCCTTCTTTCAATCTTCGCTGTATGCCATTCCCGCCTTCTTCTGTCGCGTTGTGACTCGTCGTTCGGTGGCTCGGAACCTGCGATCTTCGTCGGTTGCGGCGTGCTTGGAATGAGCCCGCCAGCTTGTTCTGGTGCATGCTTCATGGGTTCAACGTTCTCCGCCATGCTTGCACTTTCCATTCGACCCCAAGCTCAGTTTAAGGACACAAGCTGGGCTCTCTACGTCTGAAAACACCCAATTGTCAGTCTTCAGCCTTGCACGACGGAGCGGTTGAGGTTTGGCGTGGGCACTTACGGACAAGGACGGTGGGTTGGTTGGCGGATGAAGCCCTCACAGCTTCAACAATACTCGGCTTGGGAGATGAATATGCGAATTTGAGACGATCAACGGTATGGCTTGAGAGATCTAACGGTCGAGCAGCTGGCACCCGAGGATCTTCAACGCAGCCAGCGAATCCGTTTCGGTACGTCATCCCTGCAACCCGCAGTGAGGCGCAGATACGCAGAGCACGGCGCCGCCCAGAAACCAGGAGAACAGCGTCAGCACATCGCCCGTCGGCGGGAACACAAACACTGCCATGAAGGATGCAATTGACATCGCTGCTGGCTGGTGTCTGCACGGAAGCTCTCCGCGAAGAGCTTGTGTCAAGATGCGGCAACCACTGTCCATGACCTCTATGCTACACCTAGATTTAGACTGCACGGGTGGCACGTTGATGTGATAGCAGGCATTGGGCCTGAAGCAAGAGGGGAAGATCGGGTGCGACCTATTCTTTACCACTTGTGATGCGCAGCGTCGCAACAAGGCAAGTTTACAAGGGCAATGCCGACTTCCCCATCGCTGGGCCACCGGTGGGGAACAGCTTGAGGAGCGCGTACAGATGACTCGCAGCACGGAGCTCCCAATTACAGCACAGCAAGTCCGCACAGCATCACCGGTCTCCCTTCATGAGGGATGTATCGTGCTCCGTGTAAATCCGCGCAGAGGGCATTTTGGCGGCGCACAAATTCCTGAGCCAAGCAACCCTCCAAACCATCGCCCACTTCGCCTCCGCCGGATACTGTGCCAACCGTGAGCCTTTTGGCGCACGCTTCTCAGTTCCTCCAACCAACACATGGGCTGCTACCATCGCAAGCTCGCGGGAATCTTCTCCGCTTCCACTTACAAGGTACACAAGCATCTGACCCACCGATGGTAAGCTGCAGCGAACTGACTCGGAGACACAAAGGCTCTACAAGGCAAGTTGACGCGGCGCCGCCCGCTTCCCCTTTGCTAGGCTACCATGTGCATCGCCACGTACCTGGCGCGACTGACATATTGAGGCAATGCGACATCTTGAGTAGTGAACGACGAGGTTGCGCAAAGCTAAAACGCAATGCGTGATGGCCTTTGGTGGAAGGGGCACAGCCTGCTTGCCATCACGTGAGCATTTCATGTCAGGCTTTTGGCACAGCATGCGGCTTGTTATACCACATTGCCCATGTAGTGTTGCTGGCGAGACTAAGTTGAGCCGGGCCAGCGGGGACCTAGTTCTCGCATTCCGCCTTGTATCTAGTCAAATCCTACCGGGCGAGTCCGACGGAGCAGTACAATGCAAGCAGAAGCGCGGGGTGGTTGTGAATTGATCCCTTGAAATTCCGCAGCGTATCTGGTAATGCTCATAGTATACATGCTTGCTTCGTAATGGGTATATAGCTCATAATTGTGATATTTCTTGCCGTCCACCATTAAATCCCATGCTTTTGTAGTCATGATGTCGTGAGATCATCTCATCGTCTTCACACGTCGACCCTTAAGATACATTAATTGTGGGTTTCCCAAATCTAGCGTTTCTTCGTTATGGGGCTCCTGCTCGCGCGTGGGCTGCGTGGCATCAAGCCCTCGCCTTGCGTCTGCATCTTGTGCATCGCATCTTCCACCTGGCGCTGCTTTTTGCTGACGTGCTCGTGTTGCTTCTCAATCTCATCCTCGAATCCTTGAGCAAGCTTGCGTTTGTTCTGTCGCGCGTCCTTCGTGCGTTGAATAATGCTGCTGAATTGCTCCAAAAACCAGTCGCCAGCATCCTCCCATTCGGTGGTGGGCAACGCAGAAAAGAATTGTGACTGCTTGCCTGCATCAAAGTTGTGCTGAACGTGTTCCAAGCGCTCTGTGAGAGGCTTCTGTTGCATGTTGTCTGACAAAAGGTGGGGCGGGGCGCGAGGATTGTGGTCGAAATCTTCGCGCTTCAGCTGCTCGTATTGCATGGCCTTCAGGGCATCGAAGTCATAGTCGCCCTGGGAAGCAACGATGCTGCTTTGCGGCTGGATTGGATCCACGATCTGGTGCTGGATGACCGGAACGACCTTGTTGCGCACTGTTGACGGGCGTTGAGTCGGTACTGCTTGAGAATAAGAGGGCGGCTGACTTGACTGTAGGGGTGCACCAGGCTGTCTGCTACCGCGTTGCTGATCGCGTAAGTGAGCGGACTGCTGGAACAGCTTGTTTGGATGGCGATCGGATCTTTCAGCATGCTCATCAGCAAGCCCTCGGCGCATGGACGGAGGTGTCAGAGGTGGTCGGCGGTTGAAACTACCAGCCGGAAGAGATGGCGATGCCGGACCGTCGTCATCAAAACCTTCAGAATTTGGCTCCGCTTTGCCGTTCCATTCGGTCTGCTGGCCGTCTGTGGTACTCGGATAGGAATCGCCTTTGACTGTCTGAAAGGTTTCCGGGCGATGTTGAAACAAGTAGTCGATGGCTTCTTCACGGCTTAGCTGTTGTTGACCATGTTGTTGAAGGTATTCGTGATCTTCTGGTTTGAGGACGTATTGTGCAAGGTCGACTTCCTGTTCCTCGTATTCGATTTCGTCGCTCTCATCATATGCGTCATCCTCATTGGTCAGCCCATCGCTGTCAAGTCCAGCCACGTGATCGTGCAGCTGTACCGCGACATCTTTCACTTCATCGGGCTCTGCTTGAATGAAAGACTGGTCAATCGTGGTATCCAGGCTCTCGGCGTCAGTATCGAATGCATCAGGCTGATGATCATGATCGGCGTGGCGGCGTCGAGAGTCATGCTGTACCGCAGCGGATGTATTCTGCACGTTCCCGAAACCTCGAGATGGAAGACCTGAGAGTACGTGTGGTTGCTCAATTTGCGGAGCGACAGTTGGGGGCGCTTTTCTTAAGGTGACTTTTGCGTTCGCTGCAATGGCTCTGCGCTCTGGGTTGATACGTTGGCCATTCTTGTGATCGTTTGGGCTGGCCGCCCGGTCGCGCCCATGGACAAATTTCTTCATGTCCATTTGAGACAAGCCTTCGGTGCATGCAGACACCAAGGCGAATTTCGGACACGCTCAAGCCTCCAGTGTAGGTGATGTCGTTGGGTGAGAAATGAAAGGTCAAGACGCGACCGCGAACGGGACAGCGCGTCGTGTTGAGCGTTAACCATATTCGGATTGGCGGCTATCCCGCTATCGCGCCATGACGATACTCGGATCACGGTTTCCATTCGTCCATCACCATGTAGAATATGCCCCTCAACGGTGGTGCTTTTAATTATACTACATGCATGAAACTAAGATGGCAGATTGTCATCTTTACAAACTCCCCAATGAGGTAGGCGACGTCCAGCTTTCATCCTAAATCATCTCGACTCCGTCCAGTTGACCCTATCGTAGCTTCTGCTGCACATGTTCGTGCCTATGACCACGAATGAACTGCTTCCTTTGACCTCGATATCGCGCCGGCTGTCGGTGATTATCCTTCGCATTCTTCACCATCGCCTTGTCGCCGCCACTGAGCTTGATTCGCACTCATTGCTCCTCGAGTGCTACCACCCCTCCGCGAAGCTCTTCGAGCCACCATACTTCTGCACATATCTTGGCACAGATGGAGTCTCTTCGTACGAGGCAGTACACGAGGGCAATATTGGTGAACGCCTACGGAGCATGCAGGCAATGTATTGTCGCTTCCGACCGCACCAGCGGGAATTCGAGCAGGGAGGTAGGAGAGTGCTACCACGCCCTGGAGACGTGCCTGGGAGCCGTACCTTCCCGGGTACTGTAAAGGAGAAATATCAGGGCGCGACGGTGAAACAGACTCTAAGCTTGGAGGCACACGAGCTATTTACACAGCTCGTGGCGCAAACCAATTTGGTCAAGATCGGGCCGCGTCATGGACTATTTACCTGCTTTGTGGATGTAGAAGAGGGTGTTTTGCGGGTCTGGAAAGATTGGCTAGCTGACACTGCAGCCAAGGGTCGACATGAGCAAGCACCTATAACGGTAGAATCTATGGAACGTGACCCCAAGGGTAAAGAGGTAGCCAGGGAGCTACAACTAGAGACGGCGGGCTTAGACGATCCAAACATTCTATGGGTGAGCCCAGCCAAGAGCTCGGGCATTCGTTTCAATGTAAAAGAAAGAAAATTTCGGAGAGACATTCCCATCCTCATACGAGCGGACGAAGACATGCCCGTCTCTTTCGAGATCGAGTATGATGGTGAGTCAACATCGAGACTTGATTCCAGTCCCGTACTTATACCTCGTGTAGAGCTGCTTGTTCGAACCTCACATCTCTTGTTCGCACTCGAGAAGTCACTGGTGCAAGAGGACAATTCTTCTGGAAAAGCTGTGGTATTCGGCTCGTTTGGCTAGCCAAAAGGAAAATGTCTTGCAAACGGCTCGAGTCCCGAGAAAGGACCCACCCACCGTTAGCCGCAAGCGACCAAGTCCCGCACAACGCAGCCCACCACCAAGATGCATTTCTTGAGCAAAAAAAAGTGTATTTCTTGCAAAAAGAAATGTCTTGTGACCCGAGGGCGATTTGAACGCCCAACCTTCAGGAGACTCCGAGTCGGATCTGGAATCTGACGCGCTACCATTGCGCCATCGGGCCATTGAGTAGAATATAGCGAAACAGCAAATTATCAGTATATAGCCTAATAGAAAGTATAGTCCATGAACTAAGTTACGACGATATCTTGATTTCGAATGCAAGGGTCTCAAGCACCGCTGCTCCGTTATGAAGACTACTTGTTCAGTCCAGATGAATTTATTCCTTGCATGTCTATTGAACTCCACATCCGTGCATGCGTACTAATTCGGTGACTCCACACTCCACACAGCGCCGACGTATAAGCAAAGCACTCCCACAATAACATTATATTCACCACAAGCAAGTTGTGAATACTTTTGTGAGACAATATCTATCATGCCCAACTGAAATTTTGAGCCGTAATGATGCGGTGGTATTCCCCTGTTCGCTTGTTTCCGGGTGTCATCAGCGCCCGCATGAGTCCTAGATACATAAAGGATACTTGTATATATCTTCACACAATGAATCGACATACAGAAATTGTGTTCAGTCGAGAATTTCACTCAATATGTGAGGTATCATCCTCATTCACAGTTTGCAACAAAGAACATTCGTTTATTTCAGGGCCGTAGGAGCCTTGTCTGTGTACACAGTATTGAACTCACATCCGTGCGGAGCGGCTAACCGCTGATCGCCTAATTCGAGGCACACTTCAAAAATCACCAACGGTCACCAAACTGGTGTCCAGAAGTGCTCTAAACAATGTTTCAAAACCAACGCAAGAATCCCTATGACTTCTCGCATGCTTTGTGGTCTAGAATCTCAGTTATGCTGCTGTGGTTCGATCATGCGCTTGCGGCAAGCCCGCCATGAAGCCATGTGTCAGCACAGCTCAACAAAGCCACAGAACCCAGCCCATGCCCCACAGTCCGTTTTCGACGGTTTACGCTGTCAAATTGCATGTCTCTCTTTTTGTTAGATGTTACCAATATATATCATTCAATTTTCAATTTCTTCATCAATCCAACAGGATCCCAAGCACGGCTTCAACCGTCGCATTCCTCCGCTTGGTGTAGTTGGTTTATCACGTTCGACTGTAATATTACTTTGTAATCGAAAGGTCCCTAGTTCGATTCTGGGAGCGGAGATAATTTTTTGTGCGTTGCGTGTTGGTGCTCAGAAGAGCTGAACATATCTTTTTTGCCGGCCTGGGCTAGAGCCGACCTGACCTCGGGTGTGCTGAGCTTAGTGGGGCAGCTCATCGTCACATCAGATGCATAAGAACAAGCTGTTATTATTATTCATTCATTATAATCATCCACTGAGGAGATTGAGCTTAAGTTGGGACGAAGCTGATGAAACGCCAATTTTGGTCAGCTATATATCTGATCTGGATATAGTGACCCATGAAGACAGGACAAGGCTGTGAGACGTGAAATCAATCGCAAAAAAGTGTGAATAACACCCGCATGTGCGAACATGCTATCAGATGAACAACCAAAGATGACCTTCTGTAACCACGATTAACTCAGATTGGCAGCAGATGCGATATCTCATTTCCCATCATTGCTGAAATTCGAAATAAAAACCACAAGCACAGCGCAATATGCCGCACTCGCTGCGAACAGCTCATGTCGCTTAGCCTTGGTCAACAGACTCATGGCAGCGGAGAAAAGTAGTGTGAACACGACCAGAATACCCACTGCATCGAATGTGGAATTACGATTACCAACAGCTGTGAGTTCGTACATGGCCACGACGGGCAAGACGAGCAGCACGAAGATGATGAGTGTGATAATTAAGCCTACCAGCTTCTCGATGCGTGATTGCGAGTAGTAGTAGATGCATTTGTCATCAGTCTTTTCGCGGAGTTCTTTGGTCGCAAAGATTTTCTGTAATCGTTGTTAGCAGGACTCGATACATTGAGAAGAGTTCGCTGTTGTACCTGTGTGAATTTGCAATGCATCTTACGCACGCATGACTCGATGAATCCGTCGAAGCCAGACCATTCCCGACCATGCCGTAGCGAAATTAGATCTTCCTTTCGCTTGATAAATTGCTCTTCTCGTTCATAACTGAGTGGTTTGACGTTCCAGAACCATGTTCGGAAACTGGTATAGTCACGCTTCGAAGGTCGTTGAAAAGCGTTGAGGTCGCGCGCTTTGATGAGGAGTTCGTCTGTAGCAAACATGGTCAAAATCGATCTTTGAGAATCAAATGCTACGATCGATACCTACCATAGTCGACTAGTTTCTGTCGTATTTTCTCTATCAATTGTTCTCGAGCACTCGGTTCTTCTCCCATGCTACTAGCATACTCGAGATCATCTTTGCGTGATGTCAACCGGCTTGTACCTTGGCTTTCGAGGTCAAATTCCTCTAGATCTTCCTCAAGGCACCGAATTTCGTCTTGGAGATCCAATATCACACGAGCATGCAGATAATTAAAGCCACGGTAGATGGACCAGCTTGATTCGCTGGCTTGGAAGGCGGCTTGGAGCGGGTAGCCCTTTGGATATTCCTGCACTGGATTGGAAAATCAGTTTCACATATTTGACTCATGAGAATCGTACTTACAGGGTATCGTGAGTGTGCTGTTGATTTCAAGTGCTCTTTGTGCTGGTGTTATCGATTGATCTGGAGCATTAGCTGGCGACCATGGAATGGGTCAGTTAGGCATACTATTATCTTCTTCAGCTGCCGTTGATGATCGAGCTAATTGATTAGCCCAGTCATGCTAAGTACGCAAGCAGCACATACTGTCTTCCTTTTGCTGCACAACTGTAGTGGCTCTGCTGTCGATGTTGATTACAACATGACCGCAGCCTTGCGAGACGTGCGACTGGGCTTTTTCCGATTCGCTACCACCTGACGGAGTCGGACTTGGAATAACCATCATATAATAGTATTTCGATCATGGAATTGTAATTCAAGTTGAATGTAGTGCGTTGGAAGTCTAAGATGTGGACTCTATATAGCCTTGCCAGATGGAGGGCGGGGTCGTGGAAGAGCACAACTTCGAAGCTGCTTCCGGTGAGCCAACCCATTGGCCCTCCGTACACCACTCACTGGCCATGGTCTCATATCATCTCTTATTTCCTCGGCTTGATATCGACCTCAGGAAACCATGTCGCTCCATCCCACAACAGACCATCAATCGTTTTGAGCTGATATTGCCAGGACTTGTTGTCGCGCTGAGACGCGGCAGCTATCGTGAAAGACTTCATCTGCGTTATTTTGTTCTCGGTGACCTTCATCTTGACTTTGGCGTCCTTCTGGAATCCTTGGGCGCGCTATTCTACTTCGTCAGCCTCATCGCCTCGTGGTACACTTTTGGCGAAATTACACCGCTGGCCGATTCTGCCTCGACGACTCCAGACTTGTATCGTGGTACATCTGCTGACTCTTGTGTATCCTGTAAGAATACCGGTCAGTTGGAGGACATAGCCAAGGTGGGGTCCGCGCCGCTATACCTGGTTTGACATAATCTGAAGGCTATGATCGCTTAGGAAGTTGACTGACGCTGCTTTCGTAGTAGTCGCGGTAGGTGGTAAGGCAGCAAGGCTAAAAAGTGGGCGCAGCCCTTATCAAGTCTTCGTGCTGCGGAGGCCGCTGGCAACATTACCTTGAATCAGGCGTGTACACATCCATGCCAATTGTGTCCTCTTGAGCCTCAATGTCACAGCTGACGGTGTGCGCGACCAGGATGCGTGATTGCGAAGTGTGGTGGGCCTTTGATGTGGTTGGCAGGGCCTGGCGGGCGGCGCGCGGGAGGACTTCAGCGGGGCTGTTTCCGCAAGCCGAACACCCACCAGATGTCTTCCCGAGCCTTCAGACAAGCCTCCTGGACAGATTGAGAAGCAAGGCTCGAGGCTTAATAGCACAAAACTGCTCACGGACTTTCCCAGATTTTGCACAGCCATCTGCTAGAAGTCATAGCGCTGAATCGCCTGTAGAACGCGCGAAAATGGAGGCCAGCATAAAGTCTCAGATGCCTGCAAACGCCCAAAGGTTGCACGCCGCCCTTTCAGCCTGACAGCATGACTTCGCTCCACGAAAAAATTGACGAAGCAATTTCTCCTACGTGTATTGAATCTGTTCTTTGCGCAACACCGGTCAAGTCAACACAGCGAAGTTCTACTTCTACTATTTCGGAAGATGCAGCCATCCTACATCCTGGTGATAAGGAAGCGGAGGACCGACTGAGACGTGAGGCTGAGAGACAAGCCCTATTCCATCAGGTTTCTAATGACAGGCTGGGTATACCCAACGGGTACCAGAAGGTGGAGGTCCTTCTTATAAGATGGCATGAAAGCATCGATGAGTTCAAAGACCATGGCCAGGAGGTATGTTGACATGATTGATGGGGTTTCTATTTGCGAGAAACTGATGTGAGTCCATAGATCACGCGACTGAAAAGCATATTCGAGACAGGCTTCAACTTCGGCTGCAAGGTTGCAGAGCTTCGAAATATTCGGCATCCGCAGCTTGAATTGAATCATGCGATCACTGAGCATGTCATGGCACATGACGGGGAGGAGAATTTACTCATTATCTACTATACAGGCCACGGCGGCCGGCTCATTGACGACAAAGGCCTTCACTTGAGGTTATCGGCGTAAGTCAACGTTGTCGCGCACTGAATTTCAAGCTGATCAATGCCAGTCTGCAATACGTCGACAACAAGAACTCAGCAAGACCCGCAACTGCATTTTGGGAATACGCAGAACAGCCCCTAAGGACACTCGCTTCGGCAGACGTCCTGGCCATTCTCGATTGTTGCTTCGCTGGCACAGCAGGGGTAAAAGGCATGAGCGATCAGACTCGCGCTTACCATTTACTGGCAGCGTCATCCGCCGAGGGCGTCACAAATGAGCCCGGCCCAGAGTCGTTCACAACTGCTCTTTGTGATTCGCTCGAGGATCTTCTCAAAGAGACCAGCGGCGAGCCATTCCCCCTCATGAAGCTCTATACGAGAATTAATGCAAAGCCTGGCCAAGGGTCCATGCTTTGGGATCGCCTCGACAAACACACCAAAACCTTCGGCCACATCGAGCTAGGCCGATTGAAGACGAGTCCTGAAAGAGATGCATCTTTCAAGAACACAGATCCAGAGCGGGCATCATTAACTCTACGATTGTCGCTAAAGACAGAAACCTTGACCGATGACCAGATCGCAACACTTGCTCACACTTTGTCAGAGGCTTGCAAAGAGGTCAAAGCTCCAGTCCGTCAAATAGAATGGGTCGAACTCGAACAGCGTAATAACTACCTCATTCAGAAAGTAGTTAAGCAGATGCGGCGGAGTTTGTCTGGGTCGAAACGCAAACGAAGTCTAAGCAGACCGCAAATTCGGACAGAAAGACCGGAAACGAGAAGGCATACACGAGCAGGCGGAGGTATGCTTGGTCCACCAGAGCGAAATTTGCGGGAAGATTCGGTAACTTCGGAGGAAGTTGTGGTATCGGGTTTATGCACGCCACCAAGAAGGAATATACGGGTAAAGCAGGGGTAGTTCGGTGGACAGTACGCCGTTTAATCACACCAATGCTTTAACATAGTCATTTATTCATAATTCATCTTAACACATTATGCATCAGTCAAACTTCTTCCGGTATGACGCCTGTCCACCCCTCAGCCTAGCAACTTCGGCCTGCGTACGCTCATGCTCCCCCTCCATGGCACTCATATGACTCATCCTCGCCATTCTGTCTTCAAGATTCAGTTCCGACGACTCGCGCTCCGCAAGCCTGGATGCCCGTGCCTGATCCGCCGAAACAGGCGTAGTATATACTTGTGGGTAGTATTGGCCTGTGGTCTCAATGTACTGATGGTGATGCGTGCCTGTGCCGTTTATTTCGCCGCCCGCCATGTAAGCGTACGGCTGACTCCCGGGCACCTAAGACGGAAGGTCTGGATATTGCATCATTGGCCTCATGTTATAAGATGGCGTGTTAATGGCGCCAATTGCGGTGGAAAGCTCTGATGGGGGCGCTGGCAATGATGTGTTTGGGCGTGTGCTGGTTATGCCGTTCCGTTACTCTTCGACAGCGTTCGTAAGCTGCTTGTTGTTCGTACCAAAGACCGTTCCCTCCGCCCACGATCGTTCCCTTCGCTGCCGTCTCGGGATCCGTGTGTACTCGTGTGTACATATGGGTCATTCGTGATGGGCGGAGGTTGCGCGAGTCTCTTTTGCTTCCGACGTCGAAGTAGAAAGAATACATCAATCCATTCAAAAAGGTAAACCCTGATACCCCAGCGTAAGAATGGTAGCTATCGGACATGATTTCTCCTGTGGCGAGACGCTGGGAGCATCAGAGCCTTACATGGCCCCCATGTCAACATCCATGCCACCATGAGACCCCACATTACTTGTCCTGTTCGCTCATCTCGAACGTACATTAAACCGTATGTTAACGTCAACGCAATTATCTCCAATATTGTGACGCTTTTAAGCTCGTACAGCACCGACATTGAAACCATATGCCATGTCAGACGATTTCTTTCAGCTTGTCTCCTTCGGAAAGCTTTTATGATTCTTTGCGCCACGATTATGGTCTTGGTGGCCTGGTAGAAATCCAAAAATCTCCGCTCAACCGCCCTACGCTCACTGATCCTGATAAGGCCGTCATTTGGAAGATCATCGTTCTGGTAGATGCGAAGGTTCCGTTCAGCATCGTGGTCCACTGTAGTCATCTGGACCCAGTCGATACGACGAAGTAAAATCTTGGCATCGTGACAAGCATAGGAGAGTTTTTCCGCGAGTCTTTTGATCTGATCATCCTCCAGATCGCAGGTCTTGAACGAGAAGCGAAGGAGAAGAGATGATTGCTCGGGGTCCGCGTTGGGAAAGCTGTCTCCAGAATAGTGGCATTGCTCTAGCCGCCCCAATCGCACGGTGTACCTGAAAGCACGAAGGCGATCCCACAAGAGACATGCTTGTAGCCTTCGTTTTGTGTTGATCTTCTCAACAAGCTGTGTGATGTAGAATGTACCACTGCCTGCCTCTTTCAACAATTCTATCAGAGACTCGCACAATGCGGTTGTGAAAGAATCTACTCCAGGGCCACACGTTGGTGCACCAGCAGCAGAGGCTGCCAAAAGTTGATAGGCCCGAAGCGCTCCGTTTCTGCGTTTCATACCAGCAGTGCTCGCCATGCAGCAGTCTAGAATGGATAAAGCGTCACCTTCCATATCATGACAAATGGGTTCCTCAGCCCGATTCCAAAATGCTGTTGGCTTATGGTTTGCACTGATGTTCGTAAAGTTCTGGTTCCTAGAATTCGTCAGTCAGATCCAGCGACGGTAAGCAAATATGCTTACGCTGATAGTTCCAGCCCGTTTTCCCCACTATGGTCCCCATGCCCAGTGTAGTAAAAGATCAGCAGATTGTTCGGTCCATCATGTTCGAAGATATGATTCAAAATAGCTCTGTTCAAGTCCACTTGTGGATTTCTGAAGTTCTGAATCGAGTGAACTTTGCACATGTAACCGTACTGGTCTACAAAGATTTTCTGCAATCGTGCAATCTGACCCCATTTTAGCCAGGATCTTAAAACCTTGAAATGCATTGAGGCTCACTTCTTTTGTATGTCTTTCGTTGAAGTCATCGATGCTTTCATCCCATCGAATGATGAGCACCGCAACTTTGGAGTATCCAGGGGACAGTTGCAGGGCCTGCTCTAAACTTCTCTGGAACAATGCCTGCCTTATAGGCTCTCGCGGTGGGCGAATTTCATTCATCCGCTCGACAAAAGAAGAGTTAGTCCACCGAGGAAGTGTCCCGGCAGTGCTGTGACTGGGAGGTGGTGCGCCAGTGCTCACGGCAGAAGCAGCACCTTTCCATGTGGAAATTGGGTCCGAAGATCTGGATGCAATAGATGACGCAACAGAGTCCGATCTTCGAGTGGGCGACAGGTCTCGTATAGTCAGAAGCCATTTGGCCAAGTGTGCTGAGGTCATATCGAAGAGACCGCGATGCACGGCATGGCTCTCTCTTCTACGTACTACGTCCTGTAGAAGAAGAATTTTCCTCTGTGCTTACTTATCGTGAGGCTGAGTCGGCTCGGCGTACTGGTACTGAATGCTCCCACCAATCCGGTTGAAGTCGGAGCCGTGTTTTCCTCACGGCCAACTCCAGCTGGTTCCTGAGACGATTGGCTGTACTGTGAGTCCAGGACATGCTTGTCGAACGCCACTGCCCACATTTCACCAATAACATGCGAACACACCTCCATCTTATTTCCTTGTAGCGCGCATTCATTGTATCGCAAAATTTTCCTATAGGTCGCATGAAGAGAGGTTACACGAGCCCTCAACACACTGCTGGATTGAAATTCACCGGTTGCTCATCGGCAGCACCCTTACCAGGCGTGATAAGGATGGCGGAATCTGCATACGAGGTTTGCCGCTCAATTCAGAGAAATGCGTGATTGCATATATAGGAACGTTGCGACTAATTACTGGTGTGCCCGTTGTAGCCTTATCTGTGATTTCGACCATCGCCTTCGATCTAGGGATCAAAGCATCAACTACGCTCGAGCATGATCATCGTCATTTAACATGCGAATACATTCTTCGCTGTGTTTGGTAACTGATTTCATAGAGGATATATGTTCTCCCTTGCTAGAATCACGCCAGTCCTAGCGAAGTCAATGGAGAGGATGATTATATCTGTACCGACGCCAGGTTCTAAAATTAGCCACCCATTGATAGTCAGTCACTACTCTTTGTGTTTGTTCTGATAGCACTGCTAGGTGACGTGGGGAACCACAATTAAGACGTGAGATTAACAATGTATCTTCGTACTCTGATGTTGCAAGTCGCGCAACGCGTGAGGAGAGATCGTCTTTTATTCATTCGTTATTTGACGGCTTCTTAGAAGGACCAGTCTCGACTATTCTTATAGACTAGAGCAAGTATGTATTGCAGATCTAACTCTATTAGCTCATGTACCAAACAAGCGTAAAACCCGGCAATTTGGCTGCTCTCAATGACACACTCTCCACACAGAACGATGGGTAGAAGTACTGTGCTTACTTCGGAAAGCATTGATCCTCCACCTAATGAAAGCCAAATCTACATTTTTAGAGGAGGCTGCATCAACGAGGCATCGCCTGATGTCCAAATAACATTCAACACAAGCTTTTCGATCTTCCATACACCCGCTTCGTCTTTGACCAGGTCGACGGAATACTCCCCGCCTACAGTGTATTTGATCCCATTTGGGTCCCTCCCTGTACCGGGAGCTGCATGCTGTGCTATCGAAGTAGCTGTAAGCGAAGCAGTATCGGCTCCATCCTGGTAGTTCACACGGACCATGTTGATATTATGCGTGGTATCCATAGGCCCGACTCGATTGAGAACAGCTGTGCGGATCTGGGACAGGCCCTGGAGGACTCTTTTTCTGTCATCATGGATTTCCATCGACACGTCCTCTCCGGCAAATGCCGACTCGAAGAGCGCGGAGTCATGATGATCACTGGCAATGGCGGCTCGGTATAGGGCGTCGGCGATAGCCTCGCGTGGGCTGAGAGAAGGCAGAGCTTGTAAGAATGACTGCGACATTTTTGTGACTTTTGCTTGGCAGCAAAGTAGCAGTTTGTGTGTTAATTTTTGGCATTCTAAGTCACTCTACTTAAGTAATGGATCCTGCATGCAGAGTATGGAGAGTTCGCATAAGCATATGGTGTTGAACCTTCCCGCGGCATTTTCGGAATTTATACGTGATATGCCCCACTTTTCGATCTCCGACATCATTGCGGACATTGCGGACATTGCGGACTGGGAAATACCTTCCAATACTTGTTACACGAATACTTACGCAATGAATTAACGTGCCTGTTGCCTTTTCAGAGGCACTCTCGCTTCTAAATTAGTTATTACAAAATTTGCTAGCCAACGTGGAAAGTGAACGAAATGGGTTGTACTCTTTATCAATTAAATATGGACATAATTTGAGATACCATGTTCGGAACATGCATCCAAAAACTTGTAGCCGAAGGAGTGTGGTTTGTATGCATTTTTTCGAGTTGACAACATTTATGAAATTTGAAGAATATTGTAGAAGAAGTTTGGCGCGATTACAGGCGAAGTAAAGAAATGAGTTCGACCCCGAACGCCTTTTCTTATACGGCAACCTCTCCCTCTGGTGCAACCTCGAGAACTATCTTGCCTCTGGCTCTGCCCGTCTTCGATCTTTGGTATGCTTCCCTCAAATCTTCAAACTTGTACTTCGAGTCGATGACAGGCTTGATCTTCCCCTCAACCATCCAATTGGCAATCTTCGCTAGAACTTCACGATCAGGTTTGCCGAAGACGGTTACATGCTGTCTTTTCGCACCACTCAAGAATCCTGGCATGTATTCCGCCGCCAACATATATCGTATAAAGCTCAAGTGATGACTGATTGCCACCGTGACAAATTTTGCATCTGGATTCATGTATTCGTCTGCTTTCCAGAACAAATCGTGATCGTTGCCAACGTAGTCTACGACAAGGTCATACTTGTGCGGCGACTCTTTGAGAGCCTGTAACACATTATGTGTCTTGTAATCGATGACCTCGTCGGCACCGAGGAGCTTGCAGTGCGCGACATTGGCCGTAGAACAGGTGACAGTTACATGGCGTCTTTCAGCCTTGGCAATTTGGATACCGAAGCTTCCCACTCCTCCAGATCCGCCGTTGATGAAAACCCGCGAGCCCGGCTTGGAGTAAGGAAAGATAGAATGATAAGCCGTAAGACCAGCTATGGGGATGCTAGCAGCACTGACGATGGATAGTCCTCTCGGTATGGGCACAACGTTGGTGACAAGCGCGGTCCCATATTCCGACATAGCCCCTCCGTACATAAAGTTCGTCCCGGCGCTTCCAAACACGAGTTGTCCCGGCTCGAGGGTTGAACCTGGCGCAGGTTTGACGATATAGCCAGCGAAGTCGTTTCCAGGAGAGGCAGGTTTGGGAAATACTAGCTTATGGAGAAGTTGGAATTCCGAAAGTCTGTAGTCCGCTGGATTGAGGCTAGCAGCAAGAATTCGAACCAGGTGCTGATTGGCTTGGGGCTGGAACATGGGCACATTGTTCAATGTCAGGTTGTCCTCGAGTCCGCCTGCTGTGGATCTGTACTGCCAGCTGCGGAACAAGGAATGGCTCTTGATAGCCATGATGTGTTTTTTATTGGTAATCATAAATTTACGTTCTTGTGAAAGATGTGTCGTTGAGGTCAAACTGTTAAGCGCCGAGCGTCGACCAAATGGAAAATAAGTGAAGAAGTATAGTCCGAAACCATCAGATGAAGTTTTGTTCTGTCTGTTGTCTTCGTACGTCGTTATCTCTCTTCGCTAGTCCGAAGCAGAGTCACCGCGGAGAATTTCATTCGTCAGTACCTCAATAGTGTATACCTCGAAAATTCCGGTGGAGAATTCCGGTTGATTTGCGACCCAACCGGAGCAAGCGATAATGTTCGAGAGCTGGGCTGTCATGACTAAAGGATCTCTTGTCATGTTCTCTACCTTTACCAGGTAAGGAGGCTTGGACTAAGGCAATGCCTCTGTCACAAATGACGCTCCAAGCTAGTGCCCCGCTTGACGGGGTCGAAGGAAAGTTTAAGTATGAATGTCCTGCAGAATCTCGTCGAACAAAGCACTCTCCCACTGTATGTTATCCCAATCATAGCTTGGTGTTGCCCATCCAAAATCGTCGACGCTCTGCCCTGCCATGATATCGATGGGCTCTGTGCTCCCTGCGTTATTGCTGTCTTGAACATCGGCCAGCGGGGTCCTCCCCTCACCTGCAGCCATATAAACCATCTCGCACCACTTTTCGATCCTAGCTTTCTTCATCTTCGAGTGTGCTGCAGCAAAGTCCCATGTATCATTTTCCCATTCCACCCCTTGCGCCGCGACCATCTCTTTCTTTGCAGCTTCAAAACGAGCTGCCATGGTATCTAAGATACCGAGGATATCGATTTGAAGACTGGATTGCGCTGTGACCTCGGCCCTGAGGGAGGCCATTATCTGCGCGGACATTAATTGGGTGGACTGTGAGGATGGAGGCCTTGGTAAGCTCAGATCTGGACATGAGGGCACGCCGCTAAGAGAAGGTAATGGGTGCAAGGGATCCGTGACCTCCTTCTGTGAAATGGTCGTGCGAGCACCGAATAGCTTGATCGAGTTGGGTCCGGCTAGTCTTACCCATCGAGAGAGCATCATGGCTCCATGGACCAATTGTACGTATGCGGGCTGGGACATGTAGAAGTAGGAGCACACCGGTATGGCAAGCCAATGCTCGACCCAAGCATTAAGTGCAGCAGTAAAATGAGAGAAAACATCGAATATTTGCACTCCCGAAAGCGAGAGCGCGGCGAAGGATCGGGATTCAGTGTCTGGTAAGTGCGAACCTGTCAGGAGAGGTTCAAAGATCCGAAGGTAAGCGCTATTGTGGTAACAGGATAGGAAGTCTAGACACTCACACTGTATCAGCGAAGCACTGGCAAAGAAAAACTCGCGATATGGGGGATCATACAGTTAGATTCAAATCCTAAGGAAATTGAGCTGCGAAGGCTATCTAGCTCGCTTTGGAATGCCTCCATACGTGCCATTGTTGGTGGTTGGGGGGAAGCTAGCAGTTGTTCCGTTGGTGAGTCACTACTGTGGAAGTAGAAGATTTTCTCGGTGAGTTTCTGGATGCGGACCAAATGAACGGCGATTTGATCTGTCTTGTATTCTCTAGCATTGCTCAGATCCTCGAGACATCGGTCCATATATGTGGTGTATCTTGTGGATGCTAATTGCTTCACGACAAGGCCAGCGCTGCCATTGAGTCAATTTTCGGCCTTCAGAAGTCCGCTTAAGCGTTGCGAGACTCACTTAGAGCTCATATACCAGACGCCGAGTAATGCCCTCTTCTCGTCGTTCGTTCGGGATACGGGCTCCTCGGCACGTACTAAAGGTAGCTGACTCCTCCTTTGTTGAGCCTTGGGGCATGTACTCAGATCCAGATCTTCTACCAAGCTGATTGCCAGGCGGATCAAATTGTTGAAATGCGCATGCGCCATGCAGTGATTGTGGTAGAATCCTAGGAAAACCAGAATTCCTTGGAGAAGGTCCATTGAGCGCTCAGATCTCATAAACATAGCATTAGAGATATGCTCCATAATCGCTTGACTTTGTCCCCTCATCGATTTCAGGTGGCGAATCGAAGCTACCATTCTAATGACCTTCATGAGGAATGGTCGAGTGACCTGCAGTTGCTCCGGGTCTGTACTAGCTGGAACGATGACGAAAGGAAAGGCATTAGACAGCAGATTTTTGTAGATGGACAACAATGTGTCGTCGGACTCCACAGGGGCAAGATCGTGCACGTCTACTATTGCCATGCAGGTGCATGTTACACCCACGGATGCGCGAGAGGTGGAGTCCTGCCCTAAAGCGTTCAAAAGAGTTTCATCTCGACTTGTAGTGACTCGAGCTTGGGGTTCAGTGCTAGCCGATGATGCCGAATGAACGTTTGCGAGATGGTCCAGACTGCCATTGGATGAACTAGCATGTACAGTTGAACTTGCCGCGCCCGGTGTCTGCGATGAGTAGACTAAATGACTGAAACTCTCTCTCGGCAGAGCAGTTTCCGTGTCCAAATTGGTACTGCTCAGGTGAAGTTAACAGGGGATCTAGTGTGAATCAATGTCAAGCAACCTAGCCATCGAGCATGGGTTAAAACCGGATGAGGTCATTCAGACAGTAATAAGGGAATGTTACAGGCACCCATACCCACCCGAAGAGCACATGCATACCCTACGCCATTGTAGGTCGTTGATGCGCAAAAGGTGTAATAGGTCTTGAGTATAGACTTACGATGGCTTGACCTGTCTCTTCTTCCTCGGGCCACGACTCTGGCCCACGCAGTCCTTTTCTAGACTTTGGCACCGATCGCATTGTTCGCCCCACGGTTGGCTGCGAATACAGCGTGTCTTTGCTGACGCACACGGAGCGCAGGCCGCGCCCCATCTAGCGCTGCGTCCCTTTTTTGATCTGTCCATCTCTGTCAGACTCTGCATTCACCTTCGCGCATTCTGTGGAACCGTTGCGGCTTTTAAGAAAATGCCGTTGTTGTAAAATACTCAAGCCGAGGCAAGGAACGACCACGTTCGTTGTAAGATGCGTTGAAAATGGCGGCAAGTCTGGGTAGCGGAAATTTCGCCCGGATTTGGGCAATTAGGGCTTACTGTGTTCAGCTTACATATGTCTGGAACTAGCTTACATCCTGCACCCCACACTACTTACCTCAGGCGAAAGTTGACGATTACTTTTGTTTTATACGGGGACCACCTGTTTCACCATTGTGTGAATGTATGTGAGTAGCGTGCCTCATTAGTTGAATGAGCTCTCTGGTGGCAGCGGCCTACGCGTGCGGCTTCCAGAAGTCCAAGAGCGACAGTCTGCACGAACTGGGAAGTGAATATTCCAGCTTCTGAATACTCAAACCGTTTGCTGTGTGATTTATCAAGTTTCGCGTTAGGACTGTTCGACATATCAGCGTATACTTCTTACGCCTCTATGATACAGGTGTGCCACCAACCCAAAGACATGACAAACGCCATACAAAACATCACACCCAGGGGCTGAACTGCTAGGTCAGGGCATTTTGGTTATTGGTATCGCTTTTCCACCGAACAGTGGAGCCTAGGATCTAGTGTAAAGAACTGGCGTCGGGCGCCTCGGCCCGCCAAGGGTCAAGGCTATCATCCGCGATCGTGTGTGGGACGGAGAAATCCTACGACGGCTTGGAATGACAACGAAGCTGAACTAGGAAACGTGTACCAGTCGTAAGAGATACTTTGTGGTGCTTCAAGAGTACCTTCTCTGGGGCAATGTTTCATAAATGCGATTACAGGAGCAGTTAGCCATTATAAGCCTCCACTGTAGACTGTAAATGTCCACATTAAACGTGGGCAACTTGGCGATCAAGAAGGAACATGTTGTCAAGCGGGGAGGGTCTGAGGAGTCCCTTGAGCAGTTGCAGACGGACGCTGAGGCTATCCCGGCAGAAGACGTCGTCGAGCGGTCGAAGGCCAATGGCGCAATCGAGGTCGAGGACAGAAAGCTTGAAACCACGCAGACAATCGAGGCTGTGAGTTCTTGAGACTTTTGATCGCCGGAAAAGGGAGCTGACGAATACGTTCTAGGAAGGCTAAGCACTGGTATTGATGGTCAGATTAGATAAACGTGGCCGAGCCCGCATGAGGGAGAGATTGTCGGTACTCTGCTCTTAGCAAGGGCAAGAGAGGCGGACGGTTTGAAGAAGGACCTCAGAAATCCACATAGTGTCCAACTCGGATAACACTCATGATATAGCATGAAAGTGCAGCAATTGGCTCATCCGCCATGTACATAGCTCATCAATATGCTTTTCCAAGCTCTTTTTTCGTAGAGCGTCCAATACTGAGCTCCGCACTTCAAGTCTAGCCGTGGTACCGGGGTCACAGAGTGTAGCATTGCCCAATGTTATAAGTACTGGGATGAGTGGTCTAAATATTGTGGAATGAAAATGGGAAATGTGGATACAGATGGAACGACGGGGGGGGGGGGGGGGCTCCTCTAGTGCATGCGTGACATCCACGTTCCATGACGAAACGCGCTAGGTTCATTGCGGACAGCTGCTTATCGATATACCCGTCACCGCGTCAACCTGTCTGCCTTGCGACCGACACTGAGCTTCTTACAACAACATCCCAAATTCATTACACCATGAAGTCCTCTGTTCTATTATCGCTGTGTACAGCCGCCCTTGTCGCAGGTGCTGCGCACCCCAATGATCCTCAGGTCATTCTACAAGACCAGCAGCCGACTTTCGTGGAGCCCGATGAGTATCTCATCGAGCTGTCTCCTGGTGAGACGAGATGGGTGACTGAGGAAGGCAAATGGGAACTTCGTCGCGTATGTGCATCTTCTTTAACGAAGTCTAGACTTTGAGGTTCCCCTCTATATCGAGACATGCCGCTGACCATGTTGCCATAGCAAAACATCAACTTCTTCGACATCACGCACCACGAAGACCTTGGTTCAATCAACAGCAAACGCTTGAGCGAGCGAAGTGTCAAATTCCCCTCCAAGCCTTCCCACCAAAAGGCAGTTGATCCGCTCCTCAAGAAGCTCGAAAAGGACAACATGCGCAAACACCTCGAGAAGTTCACCTCGTTCCACACGCGATACTACAAGAGCCAATATGGCGTACAATCATCAGCCTGGCTCCTTGGCCAAGTGAACAAGACGCTCGCAGATGCAGGGGCTGTCAATGCATCCGTGAAGGCATTCCCACATCCATGGGGCCAGTCATCCATCATTGCCACCATCCCAGGCAAGAGCAACAAGACTGTGGTCATTGGTGCACACCAGGACTCGATCAATCTGTTCCTGCCCTCTATTCTTGCTGCCCCCGGTGCCGACGACGATGGTAGTGGCACCGTCACCATTCTCGAAGCTCTGCGAGTCCTTCTTAAGTCAGACGACATCCTCGACGGTTCTGCGGAGAACACTGTCGAGTTTCACTGGTACTCTGCCGAGGAGGGAGGACTGCTAGGCTCGCAGGCCATCTTTCAATCGTACGAGAAGGACGGCAAGGACGTCAAGGCTATGCTTCAGCAGGACATGACTGGCTACGTCCAGAAGACCATCGATGCAGGCGAGCCGGAGTCGGTTGGCGTCATCACCGACTTTGTCGACCCAGGTCTCACCGACTTCATCAAGAAGATCATTACTGTTTACTGCGACATTCCGTTCATCTTGACCAAGTGCGGCTACGCTTGCTCCGACCACGCCAGCGCCTCCAAGGCTGGTTACCCCTCCGCATTCGTCATTGAGTCCGACTTCAAGTACAGCGACAACAAGATTCACACGACGGAGGACAAGATCGAGTACCTCAGCTTCGACCATATGTTGCAGCACGCGAAGCTGACGCTTGCACTCGCGTACGAGCTTGCATTTGCCGAGTTTAAGTAAATACGCGTCTTAGTGCCGCATCATCTGGCATAGTGGAGTCTTGGGTACCGTGTTTGAGAAGTTTGTAGCACGGGTATATATTGAGTATATAGCAAGTTTTGCATTACGAACAATAAATATTGAACGATACCACAGTCAGGCTTTATCAATGGCTCAAATTGAGTTCAGACGATGGTCAAAGTCTATGATCCTTCCGCCTCATCCTACATGACATTTCCCATACTCTTAGATGCTGACCATCATTCTACACTCAAGCCTTCTTCCACGCACTTTCAGTATCCAGCCAAGTGGCGAAGTCCTTAATGTCTGGCCTATTCTTCCTCACGCTCGCGATATCCGCCCCGAATCCATCCGTGCGCATCCACTTCATCATGTACCCAAAGTCCTTCGACATCCACTGAATCAATCCAGCCAAGAAATCGTACGTCATTGGCAATGTCTCGCCCGTTCTCTTCTCATAGATGGCCTTCAACTCGCGGAAGGTCAACTCATCCCCTGCAAGCGACATGCTCTTATTCCTGTACTCTCCCGACTCCGCACGAAGGAAAGCCTGCGCGCCAAAGAAGCCAACATCACTAGTCGCAATCATCTGCAACTTCTTCGCCTTCTCACCTAGTCTCATCCTGAAACTTGTTGTAAAGACTTTGCCGAAGAAATCTGGCGTGAGATTGTCGAAGAAAGCAACTGGTCGCAGGACGGTCCATGTCATGTTCGTGCCTTGAGTTTTGGCAAAGAGGTGTTGCTCGATGTTGTGCTTTGTGATGAAATGCGGCACGGGAGTGGGCGTATTATCTGAATCTGGTCCACGGTCGGCTGATGTGTAGACAAAGTGTGATACGCCGTTCTTCAGCGCTGCGTTGATTAAGGCTTTGCCGTGGGCTTCTTCGTTGGAGCCGAGTGGAACCTGTTCAATTCGATCAATCTTGAGGACGGGGGTCGTCCTGAGCTGTGACATACCTGCACACTAAACACGCCCCAGATTGGAGAACTCGTAGCTGCTTTGGCTTGTCGGAAAATGTCGTCGGTAGCTTTGAAGTCTCCCGTAATAAGCTTGATCCTCGGCGACTTTTGCAGAAGTTTTTGTGCCGAAGGTGATTGAGCATTGCGCGTGACTGCTATGATATCGAACGGAGCATTGGCTTTGAGCAGAGCATTTATCACTGATCCGCCTTGTTTACCAGTTGCGCCTGTGATGAGAAGTGCTCGGGATGCCATGATGATATGTGGAATGTATAGGTCGACAAAAGGCTGAAGAGGTTGCAGAGGAAGGGCTGAGTGCTTTGTATTCCATATTGTTTGGCGATTCTATGGTCTATATACATTTACTTCATGTTATCGTTTCCGACATCTTTGTCCATGACCATGTCTTAGTCGGGCAGATGTTCCTCCGCTGAATGCGTGCTAGCGTATCTCGCGCTTTCGCAGCAGCGAACGCGAGGCGCCGATGCTGTACAGGCCTAGAAACCCTCCGCCCCCGCGGGTTAACAAAGCCACGCTTGTTTGAACATCAACATCACGATTCTTCCATCATATCGCTTTCTCGGTCTTGCCAAACCACTCAGACTTCCTTGATGAAAACCTCAGTGATTCTGTGACGCAACATGATCCTTTAGATGTTGTCAACTCTGTCCTTCGAGGCTGCTTCAACGACATCAAGAGCGTAGAAAGCCATGTTGTATTGACAGCAGTCCCAACATGTCTGCATCCACGTCGCCGATGGTGTTGCCGTCATCTACACCTACCGAGATAACGTGTGCGACCACTATGAAAGTCATCGGTACCGTCTGTGTTGTAGCTATGTTGTTCAAGCTGTTCTTCTCATCAAAGTCGACCCCTCAATGTCCTGAAAGTGTGATAGGAGGCGCGATCTCTGCCTGAAACTCTTCCTGAAGGGAACTGTTTCATGCCATCGTGTTTTCAGTATACCACATTGGAGCATAGACTATTATATTCTAGAAGTCGCAGGGGATTGGACGTACAGGAGACGATCCTGGTGTCAATTAATAACAGCAGCAGGATCATTACGCAAATCATCATACTTAAGTCCCAATGACATGATGTTGGACTCAATGCCGCTTGAACAATCATATGGCCATGATACTGCTGTTGTGCTAAGGAATGTTTCTGCGTTGATTGTTGATATAACGGTCTCATAAAAACTTTTCAAAACGCTTCCTGTGATCAGCGCGACACTCGAATAAAGTGCAGTGACGAAAATGTTGATTTGTTAGCTCACAGCTTCTTCTTGGGAGTGTTCTCTTGCTGGACTGTATGTACTCGCCTGCCTCGGTTGAATGTCGTCCGAGGACTGATTGGTCTTGGGCGTTGTCCAGCCATCCCGACGCACTAGTATGACTCGTTAGACAGAACCGGCGTCATCGCGGTGATGTGGACTGCTCCTGGAACCCAGCTGTGGGGATGGGCAAGGTTTCGCCGTATTCACCGTATTTGCCATTCGTCATGGCGCCAAACATCCCATAGCTCGTTGATGTTTACGCGGCGGTAAGCTCCGCTACCTTTAACCTCTACACGTGCACACATTTTACAAGGGGCATGCCGACCTCTCTATAGCGGAAAGCTCATCAGGTATCATCATCATGTATCGAATAGCACATCGCGGCGTCCAGGCAGCTGTCGGACAAGCAGGTTACGGGGTTCACAGAGTCTCGCCCAACAAATGCGATTGGTAGGAAGCAGAGCAAAATCGTATCATGTTTGTGCAGTAGTTGGGATTATCTCGTGCTGCCGAGGATGACAGCCAGAACCACTATCGCTGTCCTTTACCCCGGACTCCGCCTTTTAGCACATGTCCACTACCCCAGATTTTAATACGGATACGCAATAGCCACTAACATGGCCCAGTCAGACTCATTTTGTCCATCGGCAAATCCCAGTCAGGCTCTTACGAAATTATAAGATGGGACTTTGCATCACCCAAAATTTGATTCCCAGCTCAAGTCCATGCCGGTCTCGCGATAAAACATGAAATCATTGTCCCTTCTTATTACTCTGTCGCTCTGGCGTCAAGCAAGGGCTGCCAGTGGATGCACAGTAACGGAATTGAGTACACAATTCACACAGCCGCCTGTGGAGTGTCGACCCAAATTTCGATACTGGTCAGTACCCCGCCGTCCTGCGACGATTGGTCGTTAACAACAACAAACAGGTTTCCTGATGCATCTGTGCCTTCAAGTTCTGTCGAGGATGATATCCACCAGATTGCCGCCGTGGGAGGCGGTGGTCTTGAGTTCCTAGGGTTCTACAACTATGGCCTTGGGCCAGCAGTCACTGACTGGTCGATCTACGGGTTTGGCACTGATGCCTTCGTTGAGCTCCTTCATGTTGCTCTAAATGCTTCTGCTGCATTAGGCCTTGCTTTTGACTTTGCATTCGGTGCAAATCAAGGTGCTGGTGTGCCGTCCGAGGTACAGAGCCCTGGCTTAGCCAAACAACTCGTCTATGGAAATACGACAATCCAATCTGGCAAGACATTCTCCGGCGCAGTCCCCGAGCCTGTGATCGAGTTCAACCAACTGACCGGGTTTATGCACAGCGCGGAGCCATGGGGATCCAATGAGCTTGTTGCTGTGGTAGCAGCGAAAGTCGTTGCAGAAACTTTGCTTAGTGCTCCATTCTATCTTTCTGTTCTCGATGAGACATCCTTGGTCGACTTAACAAACCTCACGGATGCGGGCTCCCTGACGTGGACTGCCCCCAGCAGTACCGAAACATGGGTCATTTTCGCCTTCTACGAGCGCTACACCAATCAGCGAAGCTGCGATTCAATCGCAAATGCCACGACAGCGATAGGAAACGGTTCCTGGATTGTGGATCACTGGAGTGCTGATGGAGCGAAGAAGATGACCTCTTTCTGGGATGAACACATCCTAAGCAACACCCAGATAGCTAAACTTGTTAAAGAGATTGGTGGATATGGTAAGCTATAAACACCACACCTTTATACTCCAACTGAAATTGTACCGCAGCTTGGGAAGACAGCATGGAAATGCAAGCCGCTCTTCCTTGGACTTCTGACCTATTTTCTAGGTTCGAGGAGCTCCATGGGTACAGCATTGTGCCATATCTACCCATTATGTTCCAAGCCACGAATGCATGGGGCGGCTTCTTGCCACCATATAACATCACCTACACCTTTGGAGAGTATACCACAGATGGGGGCCCTTACCTGCAAGACTACAAGGCTGCACTCAGTAAAGGGTATCTGGACTATGTGGATCATTACACCACTTGGGCGTCAGGGAGGGGAGTTCAGTTATCAAATCAACCTGCGTACAATCTGCCGGTAGATATGGTATGCTTCCCATTCTTTTCTCCATTACTGCCTGGTTACCACCGGCCAAGCGACAGTGTGAAAAATCGTAGTCGCTATACAGTCCTAACGCTCAACAGTCCGAAGCCATACCTCATGTGCAAGTACCGGAACTTGAATCTCTCGGTTTCAAGGAGGACACTGACCTCTATCGTCAATTTACTGGACCCGCGCATCTGGCAGGGCGCGACGTCATTTCGACAGAGATTGGCGCAGTTTCTGGATCAGCTTACAAACTTCGTGTTCCAGAACTCAAAGCGCTCTTCGATGGCTCATATGCTGCAGGCGTAAACACAATGGTTGTGCATGGATACGCATACAGCGGCGAATATTTCAATACGACATGGCCCGGCTATACACCTTTCCAGTACGAATACTCGGAACTGTGGAACCATCGGCAGCCGGCGTGGAAGCATCTTGACGATTTGTTCACATATTCGGCGAGGAACAGCTTGGTCATGCGATCCGGCATACCTAAGGTGGACGTTGCTATGTACTACTTCGAGAACCCGTACAAGTTTACCGATATTTTTCCCGTGGCCAAAATGAACCGAGAAGGTAAAATGCTTGTATCGATGTTCTGATGCTAAGCTAACACCTGACAGGTTACACTTATGAATACCTGGGTCCCCAAAACCTGAACATGGAACAAGCCATTGTTGTCGACGGTGTTCTTGCTCCCAAAGGACCTGCGTTCACATCTTTGGTTATCTATAACCAAACACGAATTACACCAGATGCATCTGCCAAGTTACTAGAATTCGCAGATCAAGGATTGCCAATTTATATTGTCGGTACCACCCCGAACATCACCGTTGGAACAACTGGGCAGCGCCAAGTCTCAGAGAACATTGACGCGCTCCTGAAACACGATCACGTACACATCACAGATGTCGAAAGCTTTTCTGGCGCCGTGCTCGCTGCAGATGGGATACCGGCTCGCGCCAGAGTAGACCCTGCGTCCAATGCTTCGGAACTGTTCACCTTCTGGACAGCTGATGCGCAAACGCCTTCGCAATATGTGTACTTGTACAATGCAGGGGCTGATGGCGTGTTCGATATCACTTTCTCAGTGGCCTCTGATCTCGTACCATTTATTCTAGAGTCATGGACTGGATCCCAGCTTCAACAAGGAATTTTTTTGCGCAATACTACCGGAGTCACGATGTCAATCAATCTGCGCTCAACTCAGACGACGATAATTGCATTCATGTCCGCTTCGAATCTAACATCGAACGACCACGTCACTGGTCATTCAGCGAACGTCAAGGATGCGTACTTCACGGCAACTGGAACATTGGAGGCATTGGTCTCTGACGACGCATCAGCATGGGTAATCATGAGCAATGGCAGTAAAATCGAATTACCGGAGCCTGCTTGCGCTTGTTCGGCGATTACTACACTCGATGCTTGGAACTTGACAGTTCAAGCTCATGGACCTTCTCCCGACTACTCCTCGCTTGAAGGCAATATCACCGTCATTGATGTCGGCGCGCTCGATCGTCTTGTGCCCTGGACGCAGATTCCCCACATAGAGCACGCCAGCGGGGTCGGGAACTACACCACCAGTTTCGAGATTTCAAAAGTCCCTTCCACAGCTGTCCATGTCGACCTTGGGCCTATTATCAATACAGCGAAGGCGTGGTTGAACGGCAAACAAGTCCCACCCATCGATCCGACGAACCCTGTGGTAGAGGTTACGAATCTGCTTGTGAACGGAACCAACTTCATGGAAGTGCAGGTGACTACATCACTATTCAATGCTGTGAAAGCGAATGTCGATCACATTCGCAGCATTGGTTATGGTCCTAACAACTCCTCCCACTACACAAGCGAAGACTGGCAGAAGTTTGGATTGATCGGGCCTGTTCAGCTTACAACAAGGCGGAGGGTGCAGATCCCGTGCTCCTGACCTCATTCGAAGTTAGCGTGTTGGGTCACCGGTGGCGGGGCCTGCCTCGCAGACCCAGTATGTATAGCTCGAGACTTGTTTAGATCTAAAGTCACACTGGAGCTATAACTTTTGAAGTGCTGGTCGATGCCCTTTGTCTGGAGGACAGTAATCTCTCGCGCAATAGTTTTACGATCAATCCTCAAGGGCAACAATATAATTCTACTTCTAGGTCTGCACTCGATTGGGGGGTGACTATCCGTTGTTGAGACAGCCATCTAGTAGAAGACAAATACGTAGAGCCAGCCTTGACAAAGAACAACACCAGCACCTCTGAGATCCTCGGGTACTTTATCATGTGTGTCTAATATCCTCAACCCGCTTAACTTCGACAACATGCTCGGCCCGCTTCTCGTCTGCATTCTCTTGAAGCAGATCTTCCAAGCTTGCTTCACCTGAGAAGAGACGGTCAACATCCTCTAACTCAAGACCTTTGGTCTCAGGGAAGAAAAAGTAGATAATAGGAACCCAAAGTGCATTGAGGACGGCGAAGATGATGTAAGTCCGCCATCGAATGTTACTAATAGCGGGTGGCGTAATCTGCACGATGATCTGCGAAACAGTTACGTTTTTGCTCTCTCTGTTACAAGCCGATCATACTTACGTAGTTGCAGATCCAATTGGCTGCCGTTGAAATGGCTGATCCGCGCTGTCGCAGGCGGAGAGGAAGAATCTCGGACCTAGTAGGTGTCAATATTTTTATCTTCGCAACCGATCATTCGTTGCACTCACGGGTACACCCAGACGGTCGCCTGAAATCCAATAGTGAAAGCACCTTGGAAAACGAACAGCATCGCTGCTGCTGCGATTCCTGCAGCCTTTGAGGACGAAGTGTTACTTTGTACTTCGTGTATGAGTGCTGCCTGCACTGCCATCACGACAGCCATGAGACTGATCATGGATAGCAAGAGCGGTCGCCTGCCAATCCTGTCGATCAAGAACCATGGTATGAAAGATGCAACGAAAAACCAGGTTTGCAAGAAGCCGCTCATCAATGAAGCCATATGTGTATCGAAACCAATGCTCTTCTCGAAAAGCGTTCCTGAGTAATCTGGTTCAATTCGTCAGCAATGCTATTTAGACCTTCAGCACAAGACCTACATATTATCGCATTTATACCACCCAATTGCTGGAACATTTGGATACCACAAGCGATGAGAAACCGCCTTCTCGATTTGATAGGGTCACTGCGCACAATATCTTTCCAGCCTGCCTGACGCGACTGCTCGTACGCGACGGTCTGGGTGATGGTAGTATGAAGCCTTTGGACCGTATAATCATCCTCGGGCATATCTGCCACCTGCGCTAAAACTTTGAGACACTCTTCCGGACGATCGTGTGACGCAAGCCACCTAGGCGTTTCGGGAATGATGGTCAGTATGCCCAGGATTGGTATTAGGATAGTGCACTGGAGGATAGTCGGTACTCTCCAAGCATAACTTGAGGTGTGCGAAACAAAGGCATAATCGATCCAGTACACCAAGAAGATGCCGAAGTTTAGTGTGGATAATTGCGCGCAGACAAAAATCCCTCGACTGGCTTTTGGGCTGAACTCGGCTTGCATGACAGGCACAGTGGAGTTGATGATGCCGAGTCCAAAGCCAGATACTATGCGGCCAACGATGAGGTGTGCGCGACCGAAAGCAGTAGCCTGAAGAATTGCGCCGATGATGCTGATGGAAGCGCCGATTGCTACACTCTTCCGGCGGCCAATTCTCTCCCCAAAGACAGCTGTGGCTATAGCCCCGAGGAAGCAACCGACTGAACACTGCGTCAGTTTTGATAATACATTAGGATTGAGGTAGCTCACTCTCAAATATAGCCACAATGGTTCCAATCATGTTCGAGGATGGATAGTCAAACGTTTTATTGAACGCCGGCGCACCCACAAGCCCACCCATGAGGCCATTGTCGTACCCGATCAACATGAAACCAAGAGATGTTAGAAGGCTGATGGTGAGCAAAAGAGCTCTACCTCTGAGTTCAGGCATGGTGAAGTTGAGCAAACAATTGTCTCTCGATGTCGACCTTTGTGGTAGGATCGAACACTCCTGCATTCCATAGCGGTCCTCAAATACTCATCCTTCGGCTTACTAGCACAACGAGTTCAGAAGCTAAGTACAGCGTGCGGAGCCGACCCCATGGGGTCGGCAAGCTCCCAGATCCCGCGGGCTCTGAGGCTCAGTAAGAAGGGCCTGCTTCGTGTGAGTGGCGCACAAGGCTCGGCGACTGGTGCGGAGACGTCCTCCGATGTGGCTTACTGTTACTCTGGGGTACACGAATCACGCTTGCCGGAAGTCGGTCCATCCACCACACGTACGTGCGCGTTTGGCCGAGACAGAACCGCATCTAGGCACGTGGTGCGAACCGTCCTTAATGTCAACGTCGTTCAAATCCCCTTTTGGACCAGTGAATTCAAATTGACGCTACCGGCAATCGAGGCAGTCGCCGAGCGTTCTGTGCATCAAACACCGGTAGTCGTAACTACATGCAGCCAGATTTAATGGACAAGACCTTCCAGAACGCTCCTCCAAGTTTGAGCCAGTCTACCTGAGTCCCTGAATCGCAGTTCACCATGGCCACACTACCCCGCTGGATGCAAGTCTACAATCCATCAGCAAAGAAAATCCTCGGAGATAGCCCAAAGATCGAATTACTGCTAGAAAATACGGATTATCCATTCGCACACGAGGCTGGGGTGTATATACAACAGGATAACTCACTATGGATCACGAGCAACCAATACCCCCATCCGAATACCGGCAGAACGCACATCCAAATGTCACGGGTCAGTCTGCCGCCGAGTATCCGTGATACCATGGTGGAGTGCTCGCAGATAGAAGTCAGTAACATTCACATGCCCAATGGCGGTGTTAATTACAAGAACGGTATCCTGTTCTGTGCGCAGGGGACGAACGACGAGCCCGGCGGTATAGCTTTTATGCCACTGGAAAGCAAGATGGGAAGCAACACCCGCGAAGCCAAACTCCTCGTCACGAACTTCCACGGTCGGCCCTTCAACTCTCCTAACGATGTCGTGGTGCACTCCGATGGTTCAATATGGTTCACGGACCCAATTTACGGGTGGGAACAGGGCATTCGACCGCGCCCACGATTGCCAAACCAAGTGTATCGCTATAATCCAGAGACGGATAATATTCGCGCTGTAGCAGAGGGTTTTGGTAGGCCCAATGGGATATGCTTTAGCCCTGACGAGAAGACTGTGTATATCACTGATACCGATTATATTCACGGGGATGGCACGACAGACGAGATGAGGGTTTCTCATATGTAAGTGATCAACTATATCCGACGTCTGTCGTGATTCCAAGTCTCTGTGTGCATATACTGACCAATGCGCCGCAAACTAGATATGCTTTCGACCTCATCGTCAGGTCTGGTGAACCGTTCTTGGCTAATCGGCGGCTGTTTGCTATGGCCGATACGGGTATACCAGACGGGATCAAATGCGATACTGCAGGCAATATCTATAGCGGATGTGGCGATGGACTGAACATCTGGTCACCCGGAGGTGTATTGTTGGCAAAAGTCTTGATTGATGGTGGCGTTGCGAACTTTTGCTTTGGGCCGAGCGGACTCGTCTTTCTCTTGAATGAGACCAAATTGTGGCGACTACAGCTTGCTAGTACTTGCAAAGGCACACTGCTTGGAATCTGATGTGTACGAGTGGAGCCTTTGTCGAGGTTTCTACCTCCCGTCTACGTGGCGATGCCGCCTCGGCGCGTGATTGCGCCACAGAATTTCCTACCTGCTTACTGTGCAGCTTCAACAGGGGTGTTGTGCCTTCTTTGGGAACTCAATCATCTTCATTATTTTTCTCACTCTTCCATTGGCTCAACCAGTCCATCGGTGTGTCAGACGCGTACAAAATAGGCAGAATGCCCAAGACAGCGCCGAAGCTTTACACATCTTGCCTTTATACGTATAAAGCGTAGCACTGGACAATCTTTTCCCTCCTTCGCGCAATTTTTGAGAGAACTTGCATCTGCTTTTCGATTAAGATGCGTCTATTATCTGCGGTAGCAGTAACGCTCTTAACGGAAGCATCACATGCCGCATTCTACTATCCCAACGTTCAGACATCGCTTCTCGAACACATCCTTGTGGACAATTGGGGCGCCTATGCTTCCAACTTTTCGTCGGCAATCACCCCTTGCACGAACTATGTCACACAGACAGGAACGGCTGCTCTCAATAGTGGTCGCACAACGGCTGCTCAGTGGATGCGGGTTCTTTTTCACGACTTCATCACCGCAAACGTCAGCGCTGGAACCGGCGGGGTCGATGCAAGCATAGGTTTCGAGACTGCTCGCGGTGAGAATTCTGGCAGTGCTTTCAATGACAGCTTTACATTCTGGAGACCATTCGTAAACGATGTTGTATCCAGTGAGTACACTACGACACAGAATATCTTCTATCAGCCCATTGACATCTCGACAGTGGCCGATCTTGTCGCGCTTGGTACCGCGATGTCTAATAATCTATGTGGCGGCGAAAATCTTCCTTATCATGCTGGTCGGATGGATGCGGCTTCGGCTGGCGTAACAACTGGTGTTCCAGCTCCAGAGACAGATCTCGAAGAAACACTGGTTTTCTTCGAGCGAGCTGGTTTTGACAAAGTGGATGCGATCGGCCTCACTGCTTGCGGTCATACTATGGGATCCGTGCATCATGTGAGCGCCATTAATTACGCAAATTTGATCTCTCGCTAATGCATACAGGGTGGTTTCCCAGATGTGGTTGATGAGACCGCCGTCACACCAACCAATACGAATGGTGGCAGCAATTTTGACACTACGCGCGGCATCTTCGATCCTAATGTTGTCGGCGAGTACGTTCATTGGACCGGAAACCGAGGTGGCCCTCTCGTCACAACGAGCAACGAGACTACTCGATCGGACCTGAGGCTATACGAGAGCGACTCCAATGTGACGATGCGAGCTTTATTTGCGCAAGGTAACAACTTCTTGAAAACTTGTGTTGACTTGATGGGTCGAGCAATGAACACGGTTCCGTCTGGGGTTAAACTGAGTGCACCTATCAGCGCCATACCGCTCAAGCCAGTCAATGTTACCTTCGATTTCGACGACAGTGGCAGTCTCAAGTTGTCGGGCAAGATCAGAGTCTTGAGTTCCGCTGGCGAATCCGCCCCCTCGACACTGAGTATACAGGTGGCCAATCACACAAGCAGCCTTGTGCCAGAGCCATCGACGGGCACATCTGTCTTTGGCCGGAAAGGAGACACTTATGGGCTCACCACTTACTTCCCATTTTCGCTTTCCGGGGCCGAAATTAGTACTGCAAAGTCTTTTTCGATAGCAGCTCCAAACACGCCATCACAATCTTTCGATATCAGAAGCGGCATATTTGTGGTGCCTGGACTCACTACACTTTTGGGATCTGCGTTGAACGCTACCATCGCAATCCTACCGCAATATACATGTCAAGACATCACTCTGCGTGTCGCAGCCCCAATACCTCAGCCTGGGACCCTCGCACCGACGATCAGAATAATTCAGAGCTCTCTTACTGAAGCTTTGAAAGCTCCGGAAGGATATAGCTTGTGCTTTGTCAGCGAAACATTAGATTCGATCCCTACTGGAATGGTCACCATCGAAGTATTACGCGAAGCCCAGGTTGCAGATACCTATCTTGTGAATGGTGGCGCGGCTGGGTGGTGACCTCATATTAGTATTTGTACCTAAAGTCTCTGTTGTTCCTAATGATTTATTCCCTTTGACGCAATATCGTGACTTGAGCATTGCACTGGGCTTAGATCCTAGCATCTTGGCTGTCCTACGAAAATTTTCTATTAAACGATGGGCACAGAAAGAAAGACATAGTCTTAATGCGCTACAAGATATTACGGAGTTAAGATGAGTACTAGTCTGGAACGTGTGAAGTTTATTGAGTGTAGGTTTCGCGTTCCTGCTATGGACAGCAATAATATGTTTGTAAAGAATCATGGATATGCTTTTTGACAACACTCATACTTTGCTACACTTGTATCCAACATACGGTGTGCTGCTATCGTCTGGGATATTTATCTGATGTCGTGATGCTGACCTGCCTAGAAACAACGATCGCGTTTGGAGAGCGTTGTGTTTCTCGCGACGGGTGCAGATCTTGCATCTTTACTGCATCTTTATCCTTCACAATATGTTCCTCACTCTCGTTGTCGTACGTGAGGTTGGCTGTGATGTGGCTGGATAGACCAGCTCGGTTGCGACTCGAAGCACCTCCTCCGCCTATCGATACGAAGCCACTGCCCGGAGACTTGTACACCTTGTTGTTGGTTGAGGAGCGAAACGTGCTGGGTAGCATTGGCGCGAGCCAAGATTTGAACAACGGGAAAATCATTGGCAAGTTCGTGGTGATGACAGCGATGAATGTTTCTCTCGTTCCCCACTCAGCTGCCAATTGACCGCCTTTGACAGGGTCCTTGAAGATTGTTAGCTGCTCGCACCCAAGCTATGAGATCTCCTCGAGCGTACCACAATCACGTAACTACTTTTTAGTATCGCACAGATGATGATCAATAAACCGGCGCTAAGAAGCAGTGTAGTCGCGATCTTCTTCAGCAATTTCAAGCTTGATCTCCAAAGCATGGGAATGGGTATGAACAATAGGTAGATATCAGTGGACACATTCGAGACGAATGAAACCCAGATGATGGGCTTGGATATAGACGCCTGACAGACATTCCCAGGATCCGGATTGATTTGCCAGTAGTGGTTAAAGGGCCGGCAGGACAGATATATTGTCAAGATGACAACGACGAACGTGACGGCAATCGCAGCGATCGCGATTCGTATGCGGGTTCTGTATCGTTGAAGACCGCTCTGTGTGGTGCTAATTAGCGGAGTATCCTTGTACGTGTTGAATTGTATACACATACCGTGAGACGAAGGTAGAAGAATGTCATGCACAGCTTGAGCGTCCAAAGAAGACAGGCAGCCGTAGTCCACCCTGCAACTTGAATTTTAGAACCCAAAACTCTACATCGTGTCAGTTATGTTTTACAAAGCTAGCGGACACGGCCTAGAGGGAATGATCGTTGTACCTCCAACCATATTCCGGATCGTCAATCGAAAGTGCACTCCGCTGCTCATCGGTCATGCCATTGTTGGCAAGTCCACGAGCTGCTGCACCGACGTTGTAACCCAGCGTGCACTGTGCCGTATATATGGCCTAGTGTCAATAACCGTCAGCTTTACGGACGCGTTCGAAGACTCAATATCGCCGTCGACATACCATAGCGAGCCATATCAGATAGTCGTCTCCCTGGAGATGGCTTACACCAACAGCCTTGATACGTGCATACGTTCTCAGAGTCGTGAAAGTGACCCCCAAAGCATAGAGAGTCCACAGCTCAACGAGGGGATTGGGAGCCATACTGGTCAGTGTGAGGAGGATAGGCGTAGATCAGTGGATGGATCACCTCTGACAGCAGGTCGGCATTTCATGGGCCCATATACGGCGTTAGTTGGACTACCCATACTACAGCTGATATAGAGACATCAGAAACAGAAACACCTTCCGCTGTTACAAAGCATGTCGCTTGATGCATGCGACGAATACTCCGCTCGCCCAGTACTTGTCGCATAAGTGGCTCCTTCCCACTGCACTCTTGCGCGGGCGAAGCATCGCATCTGGTAAACCCTTGCAAAACATTCCAAAACCATGTCAGGGTCACCCTTTTCCCCGTGAGTGCAGGAGCCATCGGGATACGGCACGTGCTTGGCGTGGGCAGCTCCCGCTTCAAACTCCAATCAAAACGTTTCCGAGTCCCAGGGATGTCGCCCTGTATTTACCGACTGTAAGGAACCTCCAAAGTCTCTTTCGGTAAACTATACACAACAGGGTCTCTCGCCGGCTAGATTGCAGCTTGCATTATGCTCATTCCTTTTGGAGTCCGGGTTCCGCTGCGCCTCAATACGCCTTCCTTTTTCTCTTAAATGTAGGGCTTCAAACCTAGATTTTTCTGTACGCTGGGAACTTTGCCTTTCTCTCGTTATTCATTCGCCCTTTTCAGGCATGTTCTCTCGCTTTCTTGGACAGCTTTCGGTAGCTGTGGTAGCTGTAACTCCCCTGGTGTCATGTGGGCCTACCTCGCTGTACGATGTTTTCCCCAGGACGCCTGCGGAAGGGATCGACCTTCAACCGCTTGCGCCATCTCTGTCGGCTTCTGCAAAAATTTACTTGCCTGAGAACTCAGAATTTGCCACCCACACGGTCCGGTGGTCTAACTTGAAGCCCCCCACGCCGAATGTCGTTATCGCACCCGGCACTGAGGACGACGTTGCAAAGATTGTAGGTCCCTGTCGCGCTGTTCATTCAGTCCATACAACGTCTAATCTGCTGTACTCTAGGTCAAGTTCGCGTCAGAGCGGGACATCCCGATCCTTGCATACAATGGTCACCATGGTACTCTAACCACCCTAGGCAAGATGGATTACGGTATCCAGATCTACATGCCAGAGTTGAACACCATTTCGGTCGCGGACGATGGAAAGACTGTTACTGTCGCCGGAGGTGTCAATTCTAAGAAGTTGGTAGATGCCCTCTGGGCTGCCGGAAAACAAACCGGTAGGTGTGTACAACACAAAATACATGCTGATAGCTAATGACATCAAAGTGACCGGAACCTGCGAGTGCGTTAGCTTCCTTGGTCCTGCACTCGGAGGTGGCCACGGTTGGCTACAAGGCCATCATGGTTTGATCACCGACCAGTTCACGTCTATGACTGTTGTGCTAGCAAACGGTGACTTGCAGACAATTGACAGCAGCTCGGACTTGTGGTGGGGTATGCAAGGTGCCGGACACAACTTTGGCATTGTCACATCTGTCACGACGAAGATTTACGACGTAGTCCACTCCAATTGGGCGATTGAAACGATCATTTTCAGTGGAGACAAGATTGAGGCTATCTATGAGGCCGCCAACGAGCATATCCTTCAAGGTGGAAAGCAGAGCGCGGACATCATCAACTGGTCTTATTGGCTGAATGATGCCTCCCTCGACGCAGAGAAGGTAATTACCAGCATGAATTGCACACATTCGTTCAATAGCTAATTCGTCGGGCAGCCTGTGATCCTCATGTACATCATTCAGGAAGGTGTCGACTCCGTCGATTCAAAGTACACCAAGCCGTTCCACGACCTTTCGCCCCTTGCTATCAAGCCTGAAACTGGCACTTACCAGGATCTGGCTGCCTGGACCGGAATTGCTTTGGACTCTCCCCCATGCCAGGACTTTGGTTTCAACAACCCCCGCTTCCCCATCTACACCAAGTCTTACAATGTCACTGCGCAAAGGAAAGCCTATGACCTGTACGCTTCAGCCATTTCGGGCGCAGACAACCCATACACGAACTCCATTTTCATGTTCGAGGACTACGCGACGGCCGGTGTGCGGGAGCGTGCTGACGACGCATCGGCATATGGCTTCAGGCAAGACCTCATTCTGTCCGCACCACTCATCATCTATGGACCAACGGATCAGGCGAGGGACGAGGAAGTCAAGAAGCTGGGCAATGACCTGCGCGAGATCATTCGCGAGGGCACCGGAAGTAGCGAGCTCCACACATACGTGAACTATGCGTATGGTACGGAGGGACCGAAGAGCTGGTACGGTTACGAGGAATCGCGCCAGAACCGCCTCCGTGCTTTGAAGGAGAAGTACGACCCCAAGGGAACGTTCAGTTTCTACGCGCCCATTGCTTAGGCTGGGGGGCCTCAGTCAGGGCAATGATAATAATCCGTCGAATGCATATCTCACAGTCTCTTTCGCTCGTGAAGTTTTGTAATGCTCGTACTGTTGCACGGGGAATTCATTCAATTACGAATTGTAACATACACGGTCATCTTTCTAACATGCTGCCCCGAATGGACCCCCCCACCCACGTGAGACTCTTGGAATTTACAATTGCTCAACGCGAAGGATTCAAGACACCCCTGCTTGTCGTTTCCCGTTTGAGCTTTACTGGTTTCACGTCCAGCTGCAGGTCCATGTGTCAATCCGCAATGCCGAATCTACTGTGTAGGCCTGCCGCTGGAGTCTCCTTGCTTCGCCTCTCTTCACGTTTTCGTTTTTGACCTTTGATTTGACCTCAAAGCACGCCACTTCGGCATGTACCGCGGGACATCCCTGGCCCGGAGCGTCTCTCCACAACGGGAAGTACGCGATTCAGCGACAACTGGGCGTTCGTTCGGCACGGCATTTACCCCATGCCGGCGGAGGATTTGCTGTTCTGGATTAATCGTCCATTGTTCTCGCGAATCACTTCAAGGTTCCTTGCATCGTGTTCTGCTCAAACAATAACGTACTACCCTTGGTAGAATACTGTAAGTGTGGCGGGTGGCCGAAGAGCTTACAGGGGTTGAAGCACGGAATCCACAAGGGTTCTAGCCAATTGCAAAACAGGCGCTTCTATTCCCATTGGCGTTTGATGAGAGCTGTGCTCACGCTCTGGCCATGTACGATACTTACCAAGGGTACCACAGTACATCGAACAAGCCAAGTAGCAGAGGTGGCATGTCTGATGTCCACGCGTAGTTTCGGTTGATCCTGAGCATTTCAAGCACGTTATACTTCGTGGATCCTAATTTATTCACAACAAGCCTGTCGTTATCAACTCTTCGAAACTTCACTGTTAGCACCAACGTATAAGATAAACAAGGGTGCAGACATCTGTGCCCTTAAACGTCCCGCCGTTGATCCGGTTACCCCGATGACGTGTGATATGAGAATCCCTCCAGTGGTTGCACGGGCAGGCACAGGTCACGGAGTGGATTTCTTTTTCTCCAAATAATAAGCACGGACGAATTTCGTACAAAGACCAAATCTGAGGTTAGTTACGGTCGCAAACGTGTTGCAGATCTATCGATTCATGTTTGAGCCAACTTGGATGTGAGCCTGAATACACCATCTTTCTCCGTCCAATCTACTTCCAGGCCGAAGAGTGGCACTTCGTAGGAACTACATTGGAATTCTTTGTTCAACAAATCATACCTTCTTCTCACCGTCCACTGTTTCCGTCTGTGCGGGCGAAACATTCTTGTCGTGCTCCACGCCCATAACTCCACCCTGATGTTCGGGATCATTTGCATGAGCACCTGTGATACCAATCTCAGTGGTCGAGAAGCTATCCGCCACGTTTCGATACGCCGGTACAAAGTTGACGCAGAAAGGATAGCTCCAAGCTGCGATGAAGAAGGCCATGGGGACTGCCATGGCAATGGCGGTTGGCGCATGCAATGGCTCTACTGTCGGCTTCCCTTGCGAATCCGAGGCGGCGAAGAGGATAGGAGGGACAACAGCACCGCCAGCGACACCAGCGACAATGAGCCCTGATCCGCGCTTCGAGTATTTGCCAAGACCGCGCATGCCGAGGGCTACGATGGTGGGGAAGATGATGGACTCGAAGAACAGGACGATATATAGCATGCTCATGCCAGTGTTGCCGCGCTCCGTAATGGATGGGATGATGAATATTCTGTTTTCCGCGTCAGGTCTGATGCTTCAAGCAGACTTGGAGCCACTTACATGCACATGCTCATGAATACGAGGAAGACCCATCGCGGCTTCACGAACTTCATAAGAAAACTTCCCGCAAACCGCCCCAAAGTGAAAGCACCTTGGGCTCCAGCGAGGAATTTTGAAGCCGTGGAACTATCCGTTGCAACTCCGTTGATCACTCTTGTTTCCGTCACGTAGTTGATGAAAGCTCCCGCAATCGCAACCTGCGCACCTGTGTAGCAGAATTGTGCAAAGGTGGCATGGAAGAGACGGTATTGTTTGCGGAAGGGTTTGATGTCCGTTCCGGCATGCGTTGCCTCCGCTTGGAAGGCCATATCGGCATCTGTGCGACCATCAGCTCGTTCAGTTCATCCTGGAAGCATTGTTCGTACCGGTGATCTCTGGAATCGGACTAAAGAAGTACACGACCGCCAGTATGAAGACGAAGCATGCAATGGCAAGATAAGTCCATTGAACACTCTCCAGCGCATTCTGATCTGTGCCAGTGTTCTTAAAGAAGACATAAGACGCCAGAACTGGCGCGACCACAGTTCCGATACCATTGAAAGCTTGTGCGACGTTGATTCTGATCTCAGAGTAGCGTGGCGGTCCGCCTAGCGAAGATAAGTATAGCCTTCACTCATTCCAAATATGCAGTGTATACTTACAGACAGCTAAATACAAGTTAGCACGGCTTAGTAAACATATCGCATTGAGGTAAATGCTTACCAAGGTATGGGTTCGCCGCAGTCTCGAGTGAACCTAGCCCATTACCAATAACAAACGTCGCAGCACAGAAACCACCAAACGAGCGATACACAAGACATGGCCAAGCGAGAAGAGCGCCGATCCCATAGAGCGTAAGTCCCCAAATGAAGCATGCTTTGTATCCCCAGTGTCGCAAGATCCAGTTCGCGTGGCCCAGCGAAGCAAGCGGGTAAGCTCCGAAATATGCTGCTTGCAGACCCGACGAACGGGAGCGAGTGATGTTTAGCTGTACCTGAAAATGCTTGTTGAGCGTGTCGATGAGGCCGTATGAGAATCCCTGCGATGAAGTATGAGTAGTCGAAGCGTTTGTGGCGTCGTACTGAAACATACCCAGAGGAAGAATAGTATAGTGACCAGCATGAGCGGGTAGATGGACTCGCGTAACGTGAGCTCTGCAGCCTTCGTGCGCTTGTCATCGCGATTGCGCAGTCTACTGAGGAACCCCATTGTAAGCGTCTCCTTAGAGCTCCGCCAATTTCGAGATGAGATGCGGAATCGCCGCGAATCGCAAAGATGGATGGTATAGGTCGGTTGAAGGACGTGCAGCAGCAACGTTTCAATAGTGAAGGCAGGCGCGGAGGTCGCTCATCAAGTACTTAACTGAACCAACGACGAGATAAGCGGGGCCTGAACGTGCGCGCGCGTCCAAGTTCAGGTGACATAGGATCTGATCGAATTGCGCAGGCCAAGCAATGCAGCGACCGTTGCAACCCAAGCGTAGCTAAACCGCGTTAGGAAGATGGGGTAGCTAAAGCTGGGGTCAAAACCTGGGGATCAACACGACTAGAGGTGGAACATCTGCCGGCTGATGTACCTTCGGTGGAGAAAAGGCCGAGGCAAAATCATAATCAGGAAGCGATCGACGATATCACCAGCATCATGCGAGTGTCGGTGTTTCAATCGGAGGGATTCGAGTCAACACCTGCAATGGTTGTTTTGATGGTTGTCGCAAAGCACCGGTTAAGTTTCCTGATTCTGGGGCTTACAATGCTTAGAAGGTCCGATGGTAGCTTGCAAGCTACAAACCCCAGATCTTGGATCATACGTCATGCATCAGCATGCGGCGCGCATGTAGTCGAAGTCTCGCTTTTAGTCGAAGTTATAGTGCTCGTAGCAATCGTTTGTACATATTCATATGATCAACCTTTGTTCTTGAAGTCCAGCCCACTCTCCTTCCTCACCACGCCATACACGCTAGGGATGTCCCCTTTGTCACCGATTTCTTCCTTGACTTTATCAAGTCGTTCTTGTGCCAGGCCGAGCATCTTGACGCTTGCGCCACTCTTGTCTGCAAGGTCTCTTGCATGCCTTGCATCTTTGCGCGCAAGGTCAATGTGAAAGAGAGGCTCGTCTCTCTGATAGTAGTCGCCGGCTAGCATACGCTGCGAGTAGGCTGTATATGGTCCAGGGAACATGGTGGAGATAAAAGTGTGCAGGTTGTCGACCCCGAGACCAGATCTCTCTGCCAACACATGACCCTCGGAGAGTTGTGAAACCATGTTCAGGATGAATGTGTTACCGATCACCTTGAGGAGAGTAGCATTGCCGGCCGGTTGGTCGGGATATTCGATGTCGGCGCGACCCATTACACCCTTGGTGTAGGGCTTGATCTTTTCAACAGCTGCCTTCTTCCCGGCGATCACACAGACCAACTGGCCATTGTCTGCCATCGCTGGTGCACCGAAGACTGGCATGCCGACGAATTCTGCTCCCTTTGCGATGATTCTCTTTTCCAATGCATTGGTGGTGTCTGGATGTACCGTGGAGCAATCCACAATCAATTTGCCTTTGACATCTTCTTGTAGTATCACATCGACAGTAGAGTTGACAGCAGCGTCGTCGCCAAGGCACATGAAGATGATATCCGCCTCTTTTGTCGCATCGTTGATGGAGTCAACGACTTTCGTCTTGCCGCTACCAACATCCGACGAGATCTTCGCGGCCAGATCGTCTGATCGCTGTTTCGTGCGGTTGAAAATGATCAGAGGCTTGTCAAGTTTACCCTTCTCTACCAGATTCTTGCACATGCCCTGTACATGGGTATCAGCTTGACAAATCTTCCACGAGTGCTGTTGTTAGTCTTACTCTTCCCATATTGCCGAGGCCCAGCCATGCGAGTTGTGGAGCCATGTTGTCGACGAATTAGCAGTCGTTTGCAGAAGGAAAAATTGTAGGATTCGTCGTGAGATGCCTCTGGAAATTAGGATACGAATGATGTATAATCACAACTGCCGTCAGCACCCGAATTGATGTCACAAGTGTATGAGTATGCAACGGAGATAATGCCGATGTCGGCTATCGATAACGGGGATGACGTGAGGCGGCGGTTACCCTGACCATCTAAAAAAAACATGTGCAACGCACCTCACTCATACAATTATATTGTGGCTGCCTTCTTTCACTTGCATTTCAATGTTACATATGTACCTACGATAGCATGAAGCATGTTCATCCCCCGCAAACCCTCCGCAAGGGGTTTCGAGAGGGTTACAAAGACTGTGCGTTCCGACTTCTGAGTCACTCGAGGTGCGGGCTGATGTACTAACAATTGCAGCTCTCCAGGTTCGATGAGGAATATCACCCTTTCAGCAGACACATCATTACATATGCATCGAGTAGCACACGTAAATATACCTCGCAAACGCGAAAAGCATCGAGCTCAGCAAAAGAGCGCCAACGAGCCGAGCGCGAGCAATTGACACGACTCTTGAAAGAGTCACCCGGCAAGCGCGATGCACGCAACTTCCTCAAGCAATTTGATGCTTCGAAAGCCAAGAAAGGCGACGGGAACACCACTGTCAAGGCCAAACAAGCGGCAAGCGAAGTGGTGCACAATGAGTGGGGTATAACAAGGACCGGCGTCAATTTGGGGAACCTGTATCAGCCCTCGGTCTTCACTCGAGAGCCATTGCCAGAAGAAAAATATGAGGAGGAAGACCAGGAAGAGCCATTGCACTTGGCCCTCATCAAGCTCAGACTACCACAAACACTGAACGAGCGCACGCTCCGAGGCATCGCGCTAACGCTGAGCCAAATGGCGCAGCTTGGATTGGGTACAGCGGTGGTTCTTGACTGTTCCGAGAAGACCTCTGAGGATACGCTGCCGCAAAACGATGCAAAGTATGAGAAGACGTTGAGGGAGCAAGCAGCGCGATTCTGCACGGCCTTGGAAGAATACAACGAACCGGGAGCAGTGCTTGTCGAGCATGCGTTGGGATATGCAGCTCAGGACGACAATGCGCCCAGTACGGTACAAAGCCGAGGCAGGGTGGAAGTGAAGCACAATTTCTTGCTCTATCCCACACTGGACGATGGTGTCATCCCGGTGATGTTGCCGTTTGCCTACGACGACGAGCTCAAAAGGACTATCATCTCCGCGAACGATGTTTTACTTGCATTGACTCGCGAGTTTGCTGGTATTACTGGCCAGGCGGGACGCGACCACAATGAGAACGATGCCAGTATTAGCAGCCAACACTCGGGAGATGTGGAGAGACCAATTCTGGATCGCATAATTGTGCTTGACCCATTGGGCGGCATACCTTCGGAGAACAGGTCCGATGGCGCGCATGTATTCGTCAATCTCGAAGCTGAATATCGCGACATCAAGCAGGAGCTACAGCAGCTGAGCACAACTATTTCCGCTTCAAAGGATGGACGCGGCGATCATGCCGTAACTCTAGGCACGGGAAATCCATTCTCCAAATTTGTGGAGGAAGAGGTCGCGCCATTACCTGGTGGCTCACCCCAAAAATTGACCGACTCGACAGTTCCCAAACAGCATCTCAAGAATCTCGAAGTCGTCCAACGCGCCCTGAAACTCCTTCCGCCAACCTCATCTGGCCTCATTCTGACGCCCAACGAAGCCGCGACCAAAGCTATCCCGGACGACGCGCGCACCACTCCATCCAAGAATCCTCTCCTCCACAACCTCCTCACCGACAAACCCATGATATCCTCCTCCCTCCCAGCCACACCAAAGTCGCGCTTCCCCTCCTCTATGTCGCCAAATCCAGCGACCTTTCTCAAAAAGGGTGTCCCGTTGACCATGATCCCGGACCCACGCGTTAGCGGCCCATGGCTCCCACCATCACCCTCCAACCCCAGCATCGACCTCGCCGCCGATCCGCGCATCAACTTCCCCAAGCTCGAAGAGCTGATCAACGACTCTTTCCGTCGAAAGCTGCACGCAAAGGACTACCTCTCTCGAATCCAGGGCCGTGTAGCCGGCATAATTATCGCAGGCGACTACGAAGGCGGCGCAATCTGTACCTGGGAGACGCCCTCATCCCTCCTCACCACCTCCCCTCAGTCCTCCTCAATCACAACCCCCGACTCCCCCTACTTCGTCCCCTACCTCGACAAATTCGCCGTCCTCACCTCCAGCCAAGGCTCGGGCGGCGTCTCGGACATCGTCTGGGCCGCGCTGACACGCACGTGTTTCCCCGAGGGCGTGGTCTGGCGCAGTCGGACGAGTAATCCCGTCAACAAGTGGTATCAGGAGCGGGCGACGGGCACATGGAACTTGCCCGGTGGCGAGTGGACCATGTTTTGGACGACGGGGAATGTCACTGCGGAGTGGGAAGAGGTGGGCATGAGTAGGTGGGATGCGTATGTAGATGTTTGTAAGGGGATCAAGCCGAGCTGGGCGGATGGGATTAAGAGAGCGGATTAGATGATCACAACGATGGCAATGAGCACGACACTGGTAGAAGAAACGTTTTAGACAAAATATGTGCATATGAAAGAGAAGAAAGATATTTTGATTCCCATCCAACGCCGCGCAATGCAATATATGGAAACCTTCAAAGCTCACTCCGCTCCTCCTTCTTCTCCCGCCCCTTACTCATGCGGAACCCGATCTCCGTCCTCTTATCGTCTGTCAATCGTCCCCACTCCAGCAACAAGCGGAACATATACACTTCCATGTCTTCTTTTCGGAGAACCTTTTCGGTCCACACCTTGCCGTCTCTCGCAATCTTCTCCGCTGCCTTGGGCTTGCCCTCCATCATGCGCTTGTTCCTATCTTCAACGCCATAGCCACCAAAGTAGGCGAGCGAGCTGAAAAGGTCATGGAGGCGCAGGTCGACGGGCACGAAATGCTTCCAAGCGGTGAGGCGGCCCTCGTACCATTCTCGGAAGAGCGCAGCTTTGAAGACGACGGAGTTGGAACGAAGAAAAGGTATGAAGCGCGGCGAAAAGCCAGGCCCGTCGGCGTCGAAAAGATAGCGGTAACGCCAGTGCTGGCCGAGATCGACGTCTGAGCCGAATGAGAATTCCTTTCTCTGGTCTGAGCAGTCATGGCCAGTGCAGCTGACGACCTCTTCGACAAAGCGCACATCCGTCTTGGTGGCAAGGTATCTCTTGATGTCGGACGTTCGCTTCAGCGCGTATTCGAGATTACCGGTGTGGTCGGCCATCGGAAGCATGATTGGGTGCCGGACGGTCTGGTTGTTAAGCAAATGCACGAGGCGTTGCCGCAGCATGCCCTTCCATGTACCGGTAGTGGTGACGCCTTCGGATGTTAGACCACGCCAGAAGAGCACGTCTTCCTTGTCATGGAACCGTGGATCAGGATACTTTTCGTCGAACTCGTACTTGGTCTTCTCTAGATAGTTCCAAGGTGAAGGATATCGGATATCGACGTAGCCTGGAGCGCGACTTTGGCTGAAGATGGGAACAACGTCATGGGTGCCCATCATGGTAGAGGGGCTGAGATGCATTCCGTGCAAATTTGCAATATCGGGCTGGTGGCAGGGATCTGCAGAGAGCGTCCAATTCGATACGAAGGCGCCCATGGAATGGGGTTCAACACACTTGGCGCAGAAGCCTTTCGTATGCCAATGGCGCTCGCTTCTTGCGCGAGATTTTGGCGAGCACGCAATGGATCCGTATGTTTGAAAGGTAGGAGGTCGAGCATCTTCGAAGAACTGGGGATCGGTTCGTACGTCTTCGATGTCTGGCCACTTCTTCGCACGGTCGCTGCTGAAGCCTTGCGAAGGCCTCGAGGGATCTAGCGTCGGGTATGGCTGTGGGTTGTCGAGTGCGTTCTGGAGATGGTCGAATGGCACAGCGACCCTGCACTCGTCATGCAGATTCATGACCAGGTCCATGTCCGGAAGGAATTCTGAAAACTGCTGAATCATGGCCACAGCACCGTCAACCACCCAGCGATGCTCTTCTGGTACCTCCGCTATTGGCTCGGCCTTTCCCTCTCGAATTCGAATACCGCTGACATCGGTGTTAGTAGCGAGAACAGTAACAGTACGAAGTCGTAGGTCGTCGGGATTGAAGGAGGAGAACGGAGCGAGATCGTCTTCGATATTATCGTAGTCGTCGATGATGAGTGAGTTCCGATTGACAGCGAAACGATACCACTTGTCGAAGTTTGGTGGGGGATCCCTCTTGTAGCGTTGACGGTAGTTGACGACGGCTTCAGCAAGCGATCTACTTCGATGCGCCTGCGCCTCCCAGGTATCGTGCTGGAGCGCCGCAAGTTCAATCAAAGTCGTGATTGGGTGGTTGGCAGTGGGCGGTTGATGGCGGTACACGACAACACCAATGGAGAAGGAAATGAGGAGGACGATGAAGGCTGCCGTCTGGTTCCTGCCAAGACGTACAGGTACTGCGCAGCGAATGCGATTTTCGATGTTGGTGTCGGTGACTAGATGGAGGATGAGTGCAATGGTGAGCAAAGTCAAACATAAAACAAGTCCAAAGGTGGACTTTGGTGGGAACGAATAGGACACGCCGGTCCCGAGGGCGCGTAGAACGCCAATGTATGCAGAAGAAAATGCAGCAATGAGCACCGCGCTCATAACGCCATACATCCGAGCCTAGAACGTCAGCAGCTGTGCGTGGGACTGGGTTTGAGACACGTACCGATTTTAGGAAACATAACGTCATAAAGGGTATCATCAACGATAAACGCAAAAGACCGAGAAGATATTCAGAAGGAAATGAGAGCATCCATTCGCGGTGCTCGGGCATTGCAGGGTAGATTGCCATGCCAGCTACGAGGAGAACAAGGGAAGATGCCTGGGAGTGTCAGTATACATAATGCAGGAAGGGTGAAAGGCATACAATGAAGGTCAAGCCAACAAGCAAGTGGTTGGAGGTGCCATCCTGGAGGTGGATGGACCAGTCGTCTGGTGCGGATATGCCGTCGTCTATCAAGCGATATACAGCCTGAACAACAATGCAGTCTATCAGGAAGCCAGTGAATTGGAGGGTGGGAATGGTGGTTGCAGACGCGTTCGCTAGGGGGCAGATGTAGGTGGAACGAAGGGCGCTGGTCTTGACGAGGACGAGGAAGCCGCTGATGGAGAGCAGGGCGGAGGGGATAATGTAGCGGGTGGAGCCGTCGTAGACGAAGTTGAGGACGCGGTCGAGGTGGTTGCGCGGGCGTGAGTCAGCACTCCAGGCGGGGTACTGGCGACGGGAGGGATGGCGCAGGCTGTGGTAGAGGGCGAGCACGAAGGGCAGGAACGGCTGCAGTCAGTCAGTATAGAGGGCGGCTTGTATGGGGTGCGGCGTGCGCACCATGGCTGAGGGTCCGCTGCACTCGATGTCCCTCATGACGCGGTAGAAGATGGCGATGCGCCCGCAGACGGCGAACAGCAGCACCGCCAACAGGGCGCCCACGGCCTTGACACTCCATGCCCTCCTCCGCAGTGGCGCGCCGGCCTCGGTCCATATCTCTTCTCCGGGCGGCCGGGTGCTGCCCTCGCTGAGCGGGATGGCGACATATCGTGGCGGCAGCTGCGGGTGTGCTGCGCGGTATCCCCAGGCTTCAATGGCGACAATGGCGAGGCCGGTCAGCAGCAGCACGACGGCGACGGTGTGCAGCGGCTTGTCGAAGGCGAACGAGTAATCGACGGGGGCCGCGGTGCTCAGATAGGCGGATGCTAGGACGAGGCCGCTGGTGTTGCAGTCAGCACATGAAGGTATCAGCTGTCTATGCAGGTATGTCGCAGGCTGCCTACCACGGGAATATGAGGGCCTTCTTGTCCATGACCGCCGCATTCTCTGGGGCGGCGTCGGCTTAGGGCTGCGAGGGAGCGCAGCAATGGCGACGGGCGACGGTGGACATGGCCTGGGGAAGGTGAGCAGAGGTGTCAGTCGTCGGGATGCTCCACTCTTCGCTGGTGAAGCGTTCGGCCGCTTCGGTTTCGGCTGCCCTGCGCGTGTTTAACAAGGCTGTGCAGCGCTAGGACGGGAGCAATGGACCGCACGGCGGCGTGTGCGACGCTTCCTGGCTGACGACACCTCCATCTACCGCACCATGGCTATACGAGAATACGCCCAGGGCTCCGCGCGTTGACGTGGACGGTGTTGACATCTGGAGTGCTGATAGCGGACCGCTCACATGACTGCGCCCTCAGTCAAGCTTCCCATGTCGCCTCCAAGCACCCTCATTGCTGCCGATCCGGCTGCGATCCTCAGGTACGACGCCTATGGAAACCTTGACACACCACACTACCCGGCTATTGCGGCACTCCCGAACACAAGCGCTAAACCACCAGACGAGCCAATTCAATGAGCGTTGTCACTTTGACTCAACATCCTGAACACGACACGCACAACCACTGCTGCTGCCGCTGCTAGGCAATGCGCTGCGGAGCGTGCATCGTGAAATCCCACGGGATCCGGCATGCAACCTCACCGTGCCCCTTGCCCACTACCCACAATAGCTGCACCGTACCCTGGAGCTGCGTGCAACCAGATGGGTGCTTACGCGGGCTGTGCATGGCAATGGCAGCATGTGGCTGCCCCAATTCAACCTAGCATGGCTTGCGAGCGCACCTGAAAACGATGCCCCGCATAATTGCCGACGCGAGCTGATACCACTCATCTGCAGTCTTCCGTGTACCACTCCCGTATGAATCCAGACGGAGTACAAATGGCCCAGCATGGATCCTCTGAGTGCCCTGGCAAGCATTGTTGCCGTTCTCCAGCTCACAAATAAAGTCATTGGTTATCTGAACGACGTCAAGGACGCCTCCAAAGAACGAGCACAATGCGCTGTCGAGACATCCAATCTCTACAGTCTGTTGACCAACTTGCGCTTCCGTCTCCAAGATGAAGACGCATCCTCCCCCTGGTTCGATGCAGTTCGAGCTCTTGCTGTGGAAAATGGTCCGCTCGACCAGTTTAAAGAAGCACTCGAATTGTTGCAAGATAGGATGACCACTGCCAAGGATCAGTTTGCACAGTTCACCGAATCCCTTGTCTGGAAATTCAAGAAGCATGAAGTCGAGCGCATATTGCAATCGATCGAGCGCCTGAAGACATTGGTTGGCATCGCTTTGCAGATGGACCACTTGTGAGCTTATGCACCGCGCTCGTATGCTGCCATAACTAACCAAGACGAGCAAATTGTCACAAGCTATCAAGAACGACACCAGAGAGATAAAGTCAGACATTCTCACGGTTCAGGCAGGTGTAGAATCTCTCCGTCTCGATCATGATCGTGCATACCTCGATGAGCTTCGCAAATGGCTTTCGCAGACAGATTTTCCTACTCAGCAGTCAGATACTTTGCGACGCAGACAGGAAGGCACGGGCCAGTGGTTTCTCAATACTTCGGAATTTGGCCATTGGCTGGATACATCCAATCCAGGAGCCACACTGTTATGTACCGGTATTCCAGGAGCTGGAAAGACAATGATAGCAGCAGTCGCTATTGACCACCTCTTAGCAGAAGTGCGCTGCAGCACCGTTGCGGTTGTTTTCATATTCTGCAACTACAAATCTCGCAACGAGCAATCCATTGAGGCCCTCTTGGCAGCTATCCTCCAACAGCTTGTGCAGCCCGACTACCCAAACATCGCCAAAACCGTCGCCGAGTTGCATGAGCAGCACACCGCCAAGGGCACTCGGCCAACGGCTGACATACTCCGCCGAACACTACTGGCTGTGTTTGCTAAGTTCTCGAGCGTATATATCGTCATCGATGCACTGGACGAGTGCTCGGTCGATGATGGTACACGCAGTCATCTATTGAAGTATCTCCAGGACCTGCATTGCGCTACCGACGTACGCGTCTTGGTAACCTCGCGACATCTCCCCGACATCTTGCAAGCGTTTCCAGAGGTACCAAGGGTGGAAATCCGTGCCCACGATGAAGATGTGAAATTGTTCCTTGCCGGTGAACTCCATCGGTTGCCAAGATGTATACAACGCGATGCAGACCTGCAACAGCTGGTGCAAGACAAGATAGCGGAAGCGATAGAAGGCATGTATGGGCTTACACCAATCCTGTCACTTAGTATGTGCTCACGCAGTCCAGGTTCCTGCTGGCTCGCTTGTACGTCGATTCCCTCATGGACAAGAGAACAAAGAGCAAAGTGCAGTCAACTTTGGAGTCGCTCTCTGGTGGAGCTGACATGCTTGAAAAGGCATATCAGGATGCAGTCGAACGCCTCAAAAGCCAATTACCTGAAGACACCGCCCTTGCGATGCGAATCTTGACCTACATTGTCTATGCCGAAAGCGCTCTTACGACCACTGAACTCTGTCATGCTCTTGCTGTGGAGCCAGGCAAAGGTAGTTTCGATTTCGACAATCTGCTCGATGTCCAAGATATTGTGGCTGTGTGTGCGGGTCTCGTTGCCATCGACGAGGAAAGTGACATAATCCGGCTTGTGCACTACACGACCTACGAGTACTTTGAATCTGTGCGCGCGGACCTGGGCCCTCATGGTCATTTGGACATTGCGCAAACATGTCTCACGTATCTCGCTTTCGACGTATTCAAATGTGGTAGCTGCTCAACAGACGCAGAGTTTGAACGTCGCTTGAAGGACTATCCGTTTCTCGATTATGCAGCTCTACACTGGGGAGCGCATGCTTTGAGCGTCCAAGCGGATGTGTTTGAGCTGGCATGCGCCGTGCTGCTAGATGATAATTTGACTTCAACCATGATTCAGGCTGCGGCTGCTCCCCTACACCGACATAGTCGTGGAAAATACAGCCACTACTTTCCCAAAGGCAGAATAGGATTACATGTCGCAGCGGAACTCGGACTCCGCGATCTTGCAGAGAATATGCTGACAACATTCTCCAGCAACGTGGAGACTTGGCTTGCGACGAAGGACATCAAAGGACGTACCCCTCTATACGTGGCCGCCGTTCATGGACAGGACACTACGCTAAAATTACTACTTGACAGAGGCGCGGACCCGAACATACATGGCGGTGATTTCGACTATCCGCTTATTGCAGCAGTCCTGGCCAACCATGAAGAGGCTGCAACGTTGCTGCTTGAGTATGGAGCTGACCCCAACTTGCGTAGCGGAGAATTCGGTACCCCACTGCAGACTGCTTTCCGGGGATGGCATCGAAACCTGGTACGAATCTTGATAGATGCAGGTGCAACAATACCAGTCGCGGATACTTACAAGCTATCCCCGTTGCATATGGCGTCGTCCAATGGTTGGCCCGATGTCGTCCAGTCATTGCTGAGTCAACAAACGGCAGAATCTCTAGCCCAGGTGGATAGCCGTGGATGGAGTTTGCTATACGGAGCTAGCGTTTACAATCAGGTAGACTTGGTGCAACTGCTTCTCGAAAAAGGTGTTCGAGCAAACCAAGCCCCGGATAATGTTTGGAGCCCATTGCAAGCAGCAGCTGGAAAGGGATACCTCGAGATTGTAAAACTACTGCTTGAACACGGAGCTGACGCGAACTCGGTCGACGGATCATCTTTATCTCCGCTGCATCGGGCCGCGTTTGGTGGCCATCTGCAAGTAGCCAAGTTACTCCTCGACCATGGGGCCCTTCTACATGCGCCTGATCTCGATGGCGTCACCCCTTTCGACGTTGCAGCTAGCAATGGGCAGCTCGGCATACTCGAAATGCTACTGGATCAGGGCGCGGATATCGACTTCCGTGACAACGATGAAAATACACCATTGAGCAAAGCTTGCGCTGGAGGCGAGCTTCGTTTAGTTCAATTTCTACTCGACAAGGGCGCAAATGTGAGTCTCGTCGACATGTACGGAGCGACACCAATTGGTGTTGCCTCTAACTGTGGTCATGTGGAAATAGTCGAGGCCCTCATCAATCACGGAGCAGACATCTCCATTCCGAATAATCTAGGTTGGTCACCTCTCCGCATCGCTGCAGAGTTCGGCCATGTCGATGTTGTGAAACTCCTGCTTCCATTGACCGCAGACGTGAATCAGGTCGAAGGCTCCCACGAACGACTTGTCAACTTACTTACCCGTGGTGGGCACATTGATATGTTGCGTTTGGCACGAGATCAGTACGATGCGGACCTTCATTGCACTGATCTTCATGGCCGCAATCTTCTTCACGTTGCCGCCAGACACGGACGCGTTAACATATTTGCTTACCTTGTCGGGTTGGATCTACAAGTGACCTCGACAGACGCCATGGGTGATGGCATGCTGCGATTCGCTGCATCATCTGGCTTCTTACAGATGTGCGATTTCATTCTCGATCAATTACCTTTGCCGGCAGAGCGAAGCGACTACTGGGGCCCACTTCACTGGGCTTGCCGAAAGGGAGATGTACATGTTATAGAACGGCTGGTGCGAGCAGGAATACGTGCACATACCGTCATTATGCCGTCTGAAGACGCGTGGGGCCCAGTTGATATAGCCGTGTTCCATGGGTGTTCCGATGTGCTGGACGAGCTTTCCGATGCTGACAGAGAAGCGCTTGGAGTGCGGGCGAACACTCGGACCCGCGGTGAATACCACAAAGGCATCGTGTGCGACGGTTGTGATCATGTCAGTCAGCCCAAGTCTCAGCTTTGATTCGAATTCGCTGACTTTGTGTTGCAGTCTCTGGTTGGCACGCGGTATCACTGTCGCACATGTGTGGACTTCGATTACTGCTTCATGTGCAAGCCATTTTTGGAGCATTTACATAAGGGCCATGAGTGGAACCGAAGTGAGCCGCCAGTGAATAATGAAGAGGGGGCAGTGCGTGGACAATACTCTCCCATCACTTGACCGACGATTGACTCCTTCCCTTGTCCAGTCCATCAGCCCTCGACGACCGAATACCGCGCCACAAACCCGCTTCCCGACACGTTTTCACCTCTCGCATACTCCTACAGCCAGATATAATCGTTCCTTCCCCCCAAACATAATATGAACCCATTTCCAATCGCATGCGCATCACCCGCATTTCGTCCGCGCACTGATCCCGTAAAAGTACGGATTCTACCACTGAGCTGTCCTGTCCAACTTCCACCCCTGTGACCAGCTTTTCTTCTGCCCCAAGCAATGTTGTACCCCCAATTCACCGCTTCTATCAATCCCAGAGCCAGCATTTCGAGCTCATAGACTTGGATGTAACGATGGATTTGTGCTTGAGTTTCATCATTGTCGCGAAAGAACGGCTTGGACGACTCTGAACACCGCATACCCGACCAGGACCCATAGCGCGAGAGGGATGAGTGGTCGGAAGCCGCCGAGGATGCGAGAGGTGTAAAGGATGAGGTCTTGGAGTGTCATTTTTGGATGCGTTGGATTGGTTCGAGGGCCGTTGGAGTACTTGGAAAGTAGCGAGTGGTGATAAGTCAGTGTGTGAACGGAACTTGGGAATGCTCTTGATTTGTCGACGTGACTTATCATCTTCATTGCAAAACAGGCCACCCGCATATCTAATTCTAGCAACAGGCTACAGTGATTGTATCTAGCTAAAGCCAGCATAGGACGTACCTTGCGCGCTGTGGCACGTACGTATGCCATAATTCGTAACTCTGCTGCAGAACATTACACACACCGAGGCCTGTGTTCTTACTCGATACCTCATTTCTGTGCCGTGTGCCCGACAGCAATTACTCTCGCCTTATCCTGCATTTGGTGGTTTGGTGAGGAAACATCGCCCACAAACGTAATTGTCCACGCGTCACCCAAACTCGTCCGGGACGGGTCATCATGCACCCTTCTTGGCGTTCACCGCAACAACTTACTCTCCATGTCGTGCAACTCAGACAATGATCCGCGAGAATTTACTACATGGCGTTCACAAGGCTGTAAGTATGTAGAACTCGGCTCTCTTCGCTTGCGGACCGTTCGGCAAGCCATAACCCTGTTCCCGGCGCGGTCGCTGCAGGTACATACGATGGTTGCGGGCGCCGGATTGCTGGGCATAGGCATGGCGAGGCGAAGCAAATGCGATGGTGGGGTGGAGGGGGACGCGTCTTTGCGATGGCTGCGTCGTGGACACGTTGGGGCGAATCTCGCTTGTGTATTTTCTGCCATGGTTGTGGCTGGGGTGGAAGGTGTTGGAGGATAAGCGCTATCTATCCATGGATTGTAAGTGTCTTGATGGACGACAAACTACGGTACACACATCAAGTTAGCATTCTCCTAGAGATGTCTATTCAGAGGCTTGTACTCACCGTAGTCGCGCCATGCAGGAAAAGGTGATGAGTGTTTTCTAATTGCGCATCATGACATCCCTGGTCCAGTGACAACCCGATATTGTTCGAAATACATATTCTCCCGTATTCGTTGGTAATCATCCAGCTGCTCTATCCGCGCCGCAGAGCTGCTTCTTCCGCGCATGCACTCGATAATCGATCGGCATTGTTGACTGTTGACTGTTACCCTGGTCCACGGGGCGTAGGAGACCGCTGAGTGTGCGGCGAAGGGCAAGGCGAATTGCTAGGCGAACTCGACATGAAGTGACCACAGGAAGGGATATACTGAGCATTGCGGATCGGCTGTAAGCGTTAAGAAAAACCCGTCCGTAAGCTTTACAATCGATATGAAGGTGGAGGGATGCAAAATGGCATTGGATGCCGGCGGAGGAAATGCTAATGTAGATTCTTGATCAGATGGGGTCGAGCGTTAGGCAGCCATGTTTGACATTTCAATCTTCGCTAATGTCCTTTTTGGATATGCAGGAAGACCACACCAGCTCGATAGAATCTGGATTATGAGCGATACGAATCATGTCGTGAGCTTTTCGAAATATGGATGAACGACGTAGGTCTGACACGATTGTGAATCGATGTGAGCGTTGGCAACATATGCGGATGATTCACAAGCAACAATCATGGCTAGACGATTGGTCTACAAAATAGTTGGTAGCGAAACTTTCATGTCCACGGGACTTTCGAATGCACGAAACTCGAAAGCCTGCCAAAAGTTCCCGTTCGCATGTCGCCAAGGACATCGAGGGAACGTCCCCTGCCCGTGCCCTGCACTGCCTCCCAATCGATGTTACAGCCAACACACTACCATACTCCGGTCCTGAACACCAATCTGCATTGCAGCGAAAAGCGATTCATGATACGCCGGATCGTACGCGGTAACGTGATAGTCCGCACATATGGATAAAGCGTGTCATGATCCCTCGCGGCGCGCCAGGCAACAACATATGCCCCCTTAGGCAGCACAATTCTGCTGCGTTTAAACTTCTCGTGCCTTGACCGTCTCCTCAGAATCACATCAATCTTGCCTTACACTACCCCATATCAGCCTTAGGACGTAATTTCTTCATTCCTCGTAACCATGCTCGCTACCTCGAAGCAGCCCCTGGGTCCAACTGTGCTCCGTTTCGCTGGCATCGTTCAGGGACTCGTTGCGCTCCCATGTATGATCCAGCTGGCATGTAGCACGTATCTGTACTGGTCGCATTGCCATGACTCCTGGTATTTCTTCACGTGAGTTATTTTTTGTTTCCCAATCTGGCGCAGACCCGCTAACGATTGAAGTACGCATCTGCTGGCAGCATCTGCCTGCCTTGGAATAATCTTCGTTGCGTCTGTACAGTGGAAGGCCTTGACGACTCCTCTCCAGACACTCAAACTCGAGGCAATCAAGGCGGCTTTCGCGGAGGCACTGTTTCTCTGGGTGAACTTTACCCATTCGTACCATGTCAAGCGGTATATTGCCACAGGACTGGCTACAGTGTAAGCCAGACCGTGAGCAGATGTGACTGCATGCTGATATCGTCCAGGGTACTCTTCTGGGCGCCGCTTTACTACGCTTACCTTGCGGTGAAAGATGAGAAGAGAAACGAGATCTTGAAGGAGAATGAGACACTGCATTTTGGAAACAACCGTCGCTCGGAGTACACTGATGGGCCGTTGTATGCGGATGCGCCTGAGAAGACACCTCTTCTGCAGAGCCGAGTATAATTCAGGAATGCAGGCGGCTCGCTGTACAGACCTGGACTGAGATGGTGGTGCATGTTTACCTCGTTGAAGTGTCGAATGCAAGCTCATGATTGCGAGGCCATGCGAGACATGTGCTTGTAGTAGATCAAATGCAGGTCAGATGAGATAATCAAACGCCGACTCTGAGTAGTCCTCTATGATGCTTCAAGAAGTGCATGTTAGCGCATCGTCAATATGGGGAAGTCGTGGGGATGGTGGTGTGGAGAAGAGCTGTCATGTTTTAGCCACAGACTAGTCACACCAGCGACAGCTTGCTGGACCCTGACGGTAGCACCGCATGGCGATTGCGGGCTCAATGAAGACCAGTATCGGTGATTGAGGTCACTGGGCATTTCAGTTCTTCACCTTCTCATCGCTCTCTTGTGGTGATGGAACATTGTGAGGTGGGCAAAGTTGAAACCCCATACGGCTAGCCCAAGTGATCATGCGGCGCTTGCATGACATCAACCCGAGGCCGTGCGAACCCCAGCCTCATCATCCTGCGAACGCTATCAAGGCGGCAAACTCGCAGCAACAACAACACCTTCCTCACCACCCCGCATACCTCCAATCACTGCGTCCCGACTCACGATGCAGCTCACCACCGTCGTACTCGCCGCGCTCAGCGCCGTGTCGGTCTCAGCGACACCATCATGGATAAGCGGTGACCAAGTCACCATCAAGGAAGAGTACAAGGTGCCCGGCGACAACCCGCTGTACTTCTGCGGCGACCCAGCCGACGACATCTTGAAGATTGAGAAGGCCGATCTGGACCCCAACCCACCCAAGCCGTACGTCTACCTGACCGCCTCGCTGTGGAAATGAATCCTATAGCATGAAGTCAATTCCTGCGAGAAGACTGCTAACGTGTTGCAGTGGCGAAACGCTCACCATCAAGGCGACGGGTAACTTCAAGGAGAAGGTCGAGAAGGGCTTCACGATGCACCTGCAAGTCAAGTACGGCCTCATCACCCTCATCAACCAGAACGCCGACGGATGCGACACCATCGGCAAGGCAGACCTCGAGTGCCCGCTGGACAAGGGCGAGATGACCCTCACCAAGGACGTCAGCCTGCCCAGGGAGATTCCTCCGGTACGTAGACGCAACTCTCAATCACACATGGACGCATCACTAATGACTTCCAGGGCACCTACACGGTCCTTGCCGACGTCAAGACGGAAGACGGCGACAAGATCACCTGCTTGACTGCCAAGATCGCCTTCCATCGGTAAATGCCGCCGCCTGCGCCTCGCGACTCGGACCCTGATACGATGCAGAAACGACGGTAGCGCGGACGAGAAGGAGCAGCCAAAGGAAAACGTAATCAAGATGGGCCAGCCGCGGTTCAAGATGTCTGGGCCGTTGGCGGGCATGGTTCAAGAGCGCATGGCGGAGCGTCTGCGGAAGCGCAATGAGCTGTGAGATGTATATGTACATGCGGAGGAGTTTCCTATTCTTGGGTGCGGGATACCAATGCAATCTTTCATCTTGGTCTTGGGCATGTGTTTGACCGTTTATTGGCAGCGACGACGTAATGTAGATATGCAATGTATGCGTTTGCCATGTGCTATGCCGTGCCGTTCGGAGTGAGATTGCAATGTCTTGGTATCATTTGCTACAGACTGTCACCGTGCGAGGAGATGCTGTCGTGAATCTAAACATCGGGCTGCCACAAAAATGCTCGTCCAAATACATTCGTACTCCCTCCATGCCTCGCTCAACCACCAAGAACAACAACACTCTACTCGCCAAATAATCTTCGCACCCTCTTCAGCACACTGTCCTTCTCTGGGTCGTATGGGTGATCCTTGGACGGTATCTCCAGCAGCGACGGGAAAGCAGCCGTGTACGACTCGACGCGGTGTCTTATCTTCTCGGCGATGTGTTGGTTGATAAGCAGAATGGCAATGTCCTTGCGCTCCTGGGTGAACTTGTCGAAGGCAGCCTCGATAGCCGCGTTTTCGGTCTTGGCATCGACGACGAGGAAGTTCTTCTGGCTGTCTGGCGGTTGGGTGACGTGCTGCGACAGAAATTAGATATGGGATGCAAGCGCCTGGAGGTCTTGGGGAAATCGTACGCCTACGCCTGCGAGGAGCATGCCCGTTACTGTATCCTACGGTCGATTAGCGCAGTTGTAGCTGGCATGTGGGGATGCGCACCTCATCGCCAATGACGGCCAGGAACTGCCTGTCTTTGTACTGCGACGCGGGTGCCGCCATGTTTTGCTGTGTGTGAGGGAAGCTCTGGTCGGCGTGGGGAAGCTCGATGTCGGTCATGGATGGAGCTCCAGGCCGTCGTCATGGCGCAGAACTGCCACTAGCCCGCTTTAGGGGAACTGTTTGGCCGCCGACCATTGTTTGCCGCCTTCATTTTCCTTCCTTTCTCTCCAGACACCCGCGCCATGTCGTGAGTCTCGCATCTAATCACCTTTACACTCCTTTACACATCGCCCACCGCTACTGCTGTCACGCCCACCAGCAACGATGCCCCGCCTCGTCCGCCGCGCGCCGCTCGCTGAGCGCATCAAAGCGTACATCGACCCCTCCGACTGGTTGATCTGGATCTCCGAAGAGCTGAACAGCAATGAGTGGGAAGACTTTGCGCAATCATACGCAACCTACATAGGCCTCGGCGCCAACATTCTCTTCGTCATCGCCAAAGCCAACAGCGGCGCATCGACGGGCTATGACAACGACGACATCTTCCGAGACGTGTCTGGCCCCGGCTGGATGAAGTGGCTCATGAATCTGCTGGTGCTGATTCTGGGCGGTGCGGCATTTGGCAATGCGTGGTTGGTGTACAGCAAGAGGAGACACTACAGGCTGTTTGAGCAGTCTGTCGACATCGCGCCAGCTACCCCAAGCGCGCAGCGTGTCAGGGTCGATTCGTCACCGCTGGGAGTCTCGCCCATGGGATACTTTCGCAAAGTAGTCGCAAGGAACTCGGCAGCTGCCCGCGCGCATCCCGATGCGGAGCGAGATGTTTGGGAGATTGCCGTCTGGGACCCTAATCCGCTGTGCCTGGAGCTGTTCTGCCTTTTCAGTCCACTGCATGTCGTGCTGTACTACATGAATCTGCCAGTCGCACCGCTCGATCCGAGGCCGAGCGTTGTGGTCACTACGACAGTCTTCATTGGCGCCATTCTTTCCTTACAGTTGTGGTGGTTGCGCAGCTCTTTCACCCAGCAGACAAAGGACAACGCCATCATCAGCCGCGAGGTCCTCCACGAGTACGATAGCAAATTCGTGCACCCCGCCCTACAAAAGCCATGCCGCGACGTTGGCATCCAGACCATCTCCCGAAAGCGCAATCGAGACTCGAGCGTCGGCGTCAAAGGCAACAGTGATGACCTAGCCAGCGAGGTTGTCACATACACGCCCAAGACCATCATCAACCGCACCTTCCGCACCAATCCGAACGCCAACTACGCTTCGCAATACGACCCCGACAGTCTGGGCTCATTGTCTGTTGCGCGTTCAACCCAGCAGACACCCTCAGTCAGACCAGGCTATCACACGTCTGCTTCGCAGTCTCAATACACATCTACATCCACCGCTACCGGTGCAGACTTCTCCTCCCCCATCCGCCCCTCGCACACCCCGAATCCCTTCCGCAAGGCCCCGCCCATGCCTCGCACCAGCGACGGCGGAAGTCTGGGCGTATACAGCCACGCTGCATCACCGCTTCGCAAATCGGCCAGCGCTAACTTCCTCCGCGACAGCGATGCATCGAGTCGCAGTGCCTCGCGAGGGCGGGAGTCACTTGGTGGCCTGGGGGAGCGTAGGCAGGGAAGCCCTGTGAAGAGGGAGACGAGTCCACTGAAGCGCTCAAGCATGCCTGGTGGTGGAGAGAGGCCATTGAGTCAGGCGGATAGGTTGGGAAGGAGTTCGGGTTACGGTGGGCTTGGGGTGGGGAGGAGGGAGAGTGGGCGGTTTTGAAGAGAGCATAGGTCGTTATGCAATGTTATGTGCACGAGCGAATTGGAGCTGAGAGTGCATTGGAACGAAGGCCGGAATGTGTGGCCATACATTGTACATGTTTTCTAGTATACTATACCCCCGTACATGCTACGTCTGTAGCCACATTTCTCTTGTTTTAGTTCACATCTCGAAACATTGCGTATTTGTCCTTTGCGTGTGTCTACCCATGGAAAACATCTAACGCCGGGTTTGAATGTAAATCGGCGTCGCTGATGGATGTACACGAACCCCTTACCTATTCCATGCACCATCTATGTATTCCCCTTATCTCCAGTCATCATGTAGTGAATCCAAGACCAGATCTTTCCACACCGGTCGGCTCAACCACCCGCGTGCAAGACTCAAAGGGATGTATTAGATGATGTGCAGGTCGATTACGAACCATTATCAACCGCTGGACTCGAAACGCCATGTGCATTGGTGGCAGAATTATCGGTCGCAGACGCATCTGAAGTGGTTGAGCTGGCGATGCTAGTATAAGTGCTAGGTTGTTCCCAAGCTTTTTGTACGTGACGGTATGAGCCCATGATGATTGACTGATGAAGTTATGAAGGTTGGTGCTCCGTGGGAAGACAGAAGGGATTGATAGTGAATAATTTTGCTGGTAAATATTTATTGTATGATGATTTCGAATAGCAGGGGAGAGTCGAAGGCCAGGGGAGAGAAATAAAAACAGCGGATCGGAAGAGATGGAGGATTTGGCAACAGAGGGAGGGCATGGCAGCTGGCGGATATACGGAATCATTTCAGTCAAGGCATGCTGATGTAGGATGGTTGTAGGTTAGAGGCAATGCATGGTGCCGCATCTTCAGCCGTACGCTCACCCCAAATGGCTGATTGATATGAATGGGTGTTGAGTACGACAAGCGCCTGTTTGCGGTCATACTATGTCGCGTATAGTTTCTCGGCTCAGTGACGAGAAGAACATGAGCAGATGGAAAAGAAGGAGACGTGATGGTCAAGCGGAATATGAATCCTGACCTAGACACCAGGTAAGTGAACATGCAGAAGGTGGACATGCAGAACCGACTACTTGAAACTGGCGCTACCTCGATATAGACTAGGAGGGCACAAAAGGGAAGATGTATGGAGCACTTCTGCACACACGTTTGACATTCTGTTTTATTTGATGTCACGAAAGAAGAGCGAAGCACGTAAGACGTGAAGCGATGACGTGATGCCTCGGCACGTTTCGCAATCTAGTAAGAAGTTACTTCTACACCTCTTCACTTACTCTAAATCATACAGCGCCCGATAGTCGAGCCCAGCGCAATTACGAGAGGAGGTCATCATTTCACATATGCCCATAACGCGAGGTCAAAAACGTGAAGAAGAGATGGAAGCCGCGCTCAAAACATTCTTCTCATCCCCGCGCTTCGCTGTCGCGGGCGCATCTTCGGACCCAAGCAAGTATGGACATAAAGGTTAGCACGTAAAGGCAACAAATCTCCTTCTCAATCATAGTCTGATAACGTGTCAGTCTTCGCGTGGTACCTCCGACACTCACTCCCAGCGACACCCATAAATCCTCGCTCCCCAACTGTCAATATCTTGAAGAGCGATCACGCGACAGTCCCATCACCCACAGCACTCTCGGACCCACCAGCATCATCGTACTCACTCTCAGTCATTACGCCGCCAGCTGTGACGAAGCAGTTGTTGAAGGAGGCGAAGGAAGCTGGTGTTCCCGCGGTGTGGCTGCAGCCGGGCAGCTTCGATCGCGAGGTCTTGGAGTATGCGAAGGCGAACTTCAAAGCAGCTATTGGCGGTGATGGAGGGAATGGGGGTGAGGGTTGGTGTGTGCTTGTGGATGGGGAAGAGGGCTTGAGGCTCGCGGGAAGAGAGTGGTCAAGGTTGTAGAGCGTTTGTAGACCCTACACCATGGTGTGTTAAACATGCATACCACCCGTTCAAGCCAACTTGCATTACCCGTTTGAACGCTCATGCAATACAGCAGGAGCGAATTACCCTCCATCACATGCACTTGGGCAGCCAGGAGGTCGAACATTGGGCTGATGCCAGGGTTGTGCGCACCCATCCTGTTCGGGCTGACCGGTTGCCGATTATCAATGTCCCTCGAGCGACGCGGCTGAGAATGGCAGGCAATGATTCGTGCTTCACATTCACATGCTTCAATCTTAAAAATCTTTAAGATTATAAAGAGTTACTTTTATCCTCGAATATACTCCTCAATAGCACAGCCCTTTCCTACACACAAGGCTAAACATTTCCGGCACTGACAACACACCGTGGCTTTCTTAGACTCCAGTGGAATGGTGCCCACATTCGCTACCTGCATCCACATGCATCATCTTTGGGCTGACACTATGCCATACTTTGCTCATGTGCCTCTGACAAAACGTCTCATTCGGTCGATGTTTGCCATGTTCGCTATTCTGAGCAAGGATGTATATGCAAAGGCCGTTGGCGTTCACAATAGCATAGTATATGCCGTTACACATAGCACGACCACCAAGTTAAGCTGAACCTGCGTGTTCGGATAAATTACTCCACGTGTCGCATATTTATAGTCGGGTACATGTATGCCAACGCAGAGCAAGTCTGACATGCTGAGAGAATAGTCCCACGTTTCTTAACATTACCTCACGTTTTGTATATCATAGCGGACTGGAAACGCTTCGTGCAGCCCACGGAATCGAAACGTCTCCAGACCAAAATCAAAGATGCTAAGGTGTTCTTAGCCGTTGATACTTCTGGGTCCACAGAATGGGATATCGGGGGCTGCATGAACGCCTTCGAATCGGAGCGCCAATTTGCTACCGCTGTCGACCACAATCTATTTTCGACCAAGGCTTCAAACAAGACAGATCGCTCGTCGTTGCATATCAGCAAATGGGGCAGTTCCTGTCGATCTCCCTTCTCTCGGGCACAGAATCTCATTTGGAACGGGGAATTGAGAGGCACTATACCGTGTAAGATCTTCGAGGAATAATCTAAGCTGGACAGTCTTCTCTCGTCCGACTTTTGGTGCCTATTCACAGATGGTTTAATCGAAGAAAATGAAATTACAAGGCTTTATCAAGCCGCACAGCGCAATAGGGCTCTTGCTATACCCGTCATCATCTTCATCACCGGGTGCAAATCTGTCTGCGAGGCCAACTTGTCCGTGGGAATAGCGCTTTATGCCAATGCTTCTGATGCTGTGTATCTTTACAAGCGTATTGGACGCTCACAGGAGTCTACTCGGATTTATGTCATCAAGGCGAAGGGCTGCTTTGCACCACTACATCCAGACAAGCCAAACAAGCAGGAAAAATCCAACAACGGTGACGGCAAATCCTGCAAATGTTCTCTTCCCAAGTTCACGAGCGATTCAGCGTTCTGGAAAGAATGTACAGAAAAAGATATCCGCTTTATCCGGAAGGAGGAACGGTCTAATGGGCTACCGGGGGTTCATGTTGGCGCTAGCACAGATGTTTCGGGCGCGCCAGTGAACGTTGCCATCAACGTTGCGCAATTGGTCGTCGCTCCAACAATCACTCAAAACGACTTGGATGCGGTGATCAAACCAGAAGTCATGGCCCAAGTCACCGGTAGAGTCACGTGAAACGCCACCCCCATCCCATCCAGAAAAGGTTATTTACCGGTGTATGTACGAGGTCGATGATCCTGGTCAGACAACGCCTTCGGTGACCGTAGCTCTTGGGCTTGAACTGTACCCCAAAAGCGTATCTGTGCCGCAGCGGGGTCAGCAAGGTGAAGCTGCGTTCGTTCTCTTGGATTATACAAACAGTCATTCACACAAGAGCTTACTATCAACGCGGAAATACCTAGAGTCATTCAGAAATTGCAATTCACAATGGTAGACGTTACTGAGCTCACCAAGCAACTCGTAGCCCTGGCTGCTGCACCACCAACCGATTTGAGCGAGGAAGCCCGATCCGGTCTCTTTGCTGCCATTAGTCAAGCTCGCGATGCGTTCATGGGCCTACTGGATGCAGCTCTACGATTTTCGTTTGGCGTCTATGAGACCATAGCCGTCGAATAGCCATAGACATGAAGCTCTTCGACATTGCTGTCCCCGCGGGTGGACCCATGACGAGCAGAGAGCTTGCCGACAAGGCAGGTACAGACGTGCAGCTCGTCAGTATGTTATTCCCCCACCTCTATTATTTGGGGTCCCAGTTCTGATTTGACTTCAGGCCGCGTAATGAGGATGCTTGCAAGAGTAGCTCTTTTCTCTGAGATCGCTCCTGAAACCTTCCTCGCAAAGCCTCTCGCTGGCGTATTCTGCACAGGCTCGCCTCTTCGGGAGGCCGTGATTTATCTCGGCTCTCAAGCTTCTGCTGTTGCCCTACTCCCCGAATTCTTTGCTAAGAATGGCTACAAGAATCCTGGAGATGCGTTCAACGGGCCTTGGCAGTTCGCCCAAAGGACCGACAAGCACTACTTCGATTGGCTATCCGGGCAGCCAATTCTACAAACAGCTTTCAACAATGTCATGGGTATCTCGCGCATGGGTCAAGTAGACTGGACCGAATTCTACCCCGTAGAGGAGAGACTCAAGGTTGACAACCCGGAGAGGACGGCGCTCGTCGATGTTGGCGGGGGTGTAGGACACGACGTTGCTGCTCTCAAATCGAAGCTTCCAAATTTACAGGGCAAATTCGTCTTCGAGGACTTACCCATAGTCGTTGATGAGGCCAAGGAAACACCAGAGGGGATTGTTGGTGTTGGTCACAATTTCTTCGGACCCCAGCCCGAGAGCGTCAGAGGCGCGAAGGCCTACTACCTCCGCACCGTCCTGCACGACTGGCCCGACAAGCAAGCCTCCACCATTATCAAAAACATCAAAGACGTCATGGTCGAAGATTCCATTCTACTTCTCAACGAGAACATGCTTCCAGAAAGCGGTGTGAGCCTTTACCAGGCGGAACTGGACATTGCAATGATGACGTGTTTTTCGTCACTCGACCGGACTTAAGAGCAATTCAAAACTCTTCTCAAGAATGAAGGTTTTGAATGCACAGGAATGTATAGACCAGCGGTGCAAATACCTGGCGCAGCAACAGTGATGGAATTCAAAGTGAAGAAATAAATGATTTCTAATACTACTAGAGTTCCTACTCTCATATCGAGGTTTACAGAATACGTCTAGTAGCCAATATACTCTACCTTCAGAAGATCTCTCATTGTGTTATTCTGACGCACAACGTTATTTATCTCTCGACAAACAGATTCTGGAGTTTCCGTATTCTCCCTTGGTCTCCCGGTGCTTAGAGCATGTACTTGAATAGAGGGCTCTTATCTCCCAGCTTGTCCAATTGCTCATCGGTGTACTGCTGCCTGACTTCATCTTCGCTGGCTCCCTCTTTGAGCTTGTTCTTTCCCTTAAGTGTTAGTTCCAGCGCAAGCGCGGTAGCGAGCCCGAGGCAGATGAAGCCCAATGATACGCCATAACCGGTCTGGTATCTGGGAGCCTCCTTGTCGAGGAAGATGTTTGTGCCAACCAAGCTGCCAATATTACCAGCGGCAAGCGTCCAAGCCAGGCCAATCGATCGTTTCCACGACGGGGCAAGATTGTTGCCTGTCCATGCGCTGATGCAGGGCAGAAGTGGATATGTTCCGATCTGTGCCAAAATGATAGAGAAGTAAAGTGCGCCGACATTCTCCTTCACGCGCGTTGCGAGCGCGAATAGAACGGCAAGAGCGATGGTTAGAAGCATGAGTGGTCCAGCGATAAAGGGAAATCGCCACTTGAAACGATCCGCCAGTTTTCCTGTCACATACGCTGCGACACCACCACAAAAGTATGGCGGAATTGTCAAGAGTTGCGCAGTAGAAGAGGTAAAGCCGAGCTGTTTGATAATTTGGGGCATAGTGAACTTGAAGGCAGCATTTGGGACCGAGTTCGCCCACGCCATGATAATTCCAGCGCATACCTTCCAGTCGAATATAGCACCGAAGAAGAGAGGCCAAGAGAATTTGTCGCCCTCTTCCGTAGACGTGATGACACCGTCGGAAACTAATCGGGTGCGTATAAAGAGTCGTTCGTCATCCGATAGCCACTTTGCGCACTCAGGGCTGTCCACGATAAGGAACGGAACGATGAGTCCGATGCCGACAGTCGCTGCTCCTTCGATGATGAAGATCCAGCGCCATCCGGCGATGTTATGAGCTCCATCGAGTTTTGCGATTGCAAATGCGAGCAATCCAGAGAATGCGCCAGAGAATGCAGAGGCGGTGTAGAATAAGGCGAGTCGCTGCTGGACTTCGCTGCGCTTGTACCACGACGTGATGATGAAAACTGCGCCAGGGAAGAAGCCAGCTTCACACAGTCCAAGTATGACACGACATGCGACCAGGCCTTTGAAGTTTTGGACCACTCCCATACAAGTCATGGTTATACCCCAAGCAAGCACCAAGAACGAGAGCCAAATGCTGGGACGGACGCGCTTGAGAACCATATTCGATGGAATCTCTGTAAAACTACGTTAGCGACCAGAACACAATTGCTATGAGTCGTCTTGTGCAATACATCAGAACGAACAGGATATCAACGTACCGAAGATGATATAGGGAACAAAGAAGATGGTGGTTGCAATGTTGTATTGATTGCCAACGAGGCCAAGATCCTTATCCATGCCTTCGATTTTCGCATTGCCAATGTTGGCTCGGTCGATATGGGACAGGAGATAAAGCACCGCCATGATAGGCACCAGACGGACGTCAATCTGTATTTGTGTTACTACGTCGATCATATGCAGCCATGTCCAGGTCTGACTTTCCAAAAAGGCAAACAGTTGCACATACCTTTCGGAGAACCTTCTTACAGGCATCTCCTTCATACCTGGTTAGCATCTCATGAGCTTGTGCAGCCTCTTCGAGCCGGATCTCAGCTTGTTTCTGCATGATGTCTGCCATACCGCTGGTTCAGTTTCTGAAGTCAGATAGATGCTGTAGGAGCTGAGCGTATGGCCTAGTTATATGGGTCTGGGGACGTTATATAGATCTCGCTCTGGTGGTACGTATCACCCCATGCGCTCCCGAAAGGCTCTAGTGGCATAATTACTGAGTCGTGCTGGTTCTGAAGCGCCCGCAAACTTCAGGAACCCCAGGCGGGGAACATAGATTGTGGGGTATCAGCCCTACGGCCAACTCCAGAAAACCAAGTTCCCATATCCTGCCAAGGAGTTTGGAAGACTGTAGCCGAAGTTCGATGTTCCCCAGGATCCATTCGGCAAGTAGCGCGTTCGGGCACTGTCCGCCTTCACGCGATGTGCTTCGGCTCATGTCCGATGAGTGCCGAATTACCGGGTCCTATTGTTCTATATGACCAGCTTAGCGATACAATGAGAACATGGCCGAAAGTAAGCCATTACTTGTCAATATGCAAAAGCCTTATCCAACCTTTGCCGAGCTACCGGTAGACCAGAACGGACCTTGGGGCAATGCCTGGGGATTATGGGGTGCAGATGATCAGCTGGGTACCTTGAATCACTTGACGGCTGAGCGTGTACGTGCCGCTGCTCGAGAGGAGATTATAACAGGCGAACGAGTGAGCTTGAAGTACGTGTGAATTATCCATACTGATGTGCTATCCGGTGCTGTAGCGATAACTGATATTTACCCAGCTGGTGCCTCGAGGGTGCGAGCAATCCACGTTTTCAGCACCCACGTAAAAGATTGGAGGTCACCTTATTGAACAAAGAGCCACGGGTCTATGCATTTGATGATGAAGTAAGACTCACCTCGAAGTTGTTCGTACCACGAGAAGGTGCTGATCATGTCAGTGGTCTTTCAACACCCAGTGTAGCAGCCAATGGGATGGATGCAGACATTATGCGTATCAGGTTGAGGGTGTATGTGATCAAATACATATCCAAATCGTTGTCTATACATGCTGACAGTGCACGAAGTTATATTACATGGGTCGCAAAGCCAGCGACTTTGAGAGCTCGAAAGAGCCGAATAGCATTCATCGTAAGTCAACTCAACCCTCACATTCTGAGAACAGGTCTGAACCTGGGGGTTTCCTTAATCTAAAGCAAGGAGTAGACATGGCGCAGTCAGGCATCGGCGCACGGGTTTACTTCCTCGACTGGTACCGATGGGTTACAAAAGTCCAAGGCCAAAGCATTGATACCACAAGTTCGCACGCTATTCCGTTCTCAGAGTTGCGAGAGACAGCGATACATCAAGGTCTCTCTCTCGATTCGATGAGGACAGGCGATATACTAGTGATACGATCTGGATACCTCGCGCAGTACGCTACGATGACTCCCAACAAGCGCAAGGAATTAGACGACTTCTACGAGACTACGAAGCCATGTAACATTGGTGTGGAAGCGGGAGAAGAGATCTTAAATTTTCTCTGGGAAAAGCAATTAGCAGCTGTGGCAGGTGATTCCCGTAGTTTCGAGTCGTGGCCGTGCCCCGAAGAAAAGAAGAAATGGCATCTACACCAGTGGCTGTTGGCAGGTTGGGGAATGCCGATCGGCGAGCTCTGGGACCTTGAGGCCCTCAGTGCTATTTGTGATCGTCTTGGGAGATGGTCGTTCTTCTTGACAAGCGCTCCAATGAATGTCCCAGGAGGAGTGGCGTCACCTTCAAATGCTTTGGCCTTCTTCTAAAAGTATCTAATCACATGCAACGATGTGTAGATCGTCTGTAATTTACTTGTGAGGCAGAATACTTCTCCCACTCATCGGCGGATAACACCTCACTTAAATCGACCTCAGTGATATATAGGAAACAATACTGTGGTCATATGCAGTCGGCTCTTCGCGCAGATCTCCACCCAGAGGTAACACGTCTCTCGTAGCTTACTTCCAACTCTGCAATGCTGAAACTCGGAAGTCCTGTCAAAGGTATCAATGCTACTAAAGAGGCAGTTAAGCTGGAGTCTGTAGACACCCCTACAGTAGATTTGATCGTCACAGTAGATGGTGCACAATCGACCTGCAGGAAAGGAGTATTTGAGTTTCATCTTCCCACCGTCGAGTATGGAAACAGCGCATTCCGCTTCTTCATATCCGCCTCTGACATCAAAAACCTCGATGGGAATAAAACTGAGGAAGCTGTACGGCGCCAGTATCTTGGCGAGTGTCAACGACAAAGCGAAGAGAAGGCACCTTGGATGGTGTGAATGCCATTGGGGTGGATTTCAGAAGCTTGGGAAGTATATCCTGTTGCTATATACGTACAGAACGTGGGTAGGCCTACATCTGCTCTTGATGCCGTAGAAGTCGCTAATGAGGGTAGATCATCACTTGTAACTTTTATTTTTCAATCTACGCACTTTCAAACTCGCATTGTCGACGTACTTAGATGCGCCGATAAGCGTGTCACCCCAGTTGCAAGGCTAACACATTCAAGGCTCGGCAGTTGTCTGCTTTAAATCCGGTCGTAAAATATTATCCCCGCCGACTTTTTATGCGACTTCTGGGGAAATAGTCGCCGGTTCTTACAAAACTGTGCCCAGAGAAATAGTCGCCGGGGAATTTAGTAACCACAATGCTGAAGGAAATTGGTAATCTGCGTCGTCGAAGGAGGTAGTGATAGCACCCAGTGCAAACAATTTTTCGCGAACTGCAAAAACCTGCTTCTTTTTAGTCACGTCAAACGGCTCAACCCAGCTTTTCCATCGAAATATCATTGCATTTGCGTCGGAAAGAGGTAACTTCTCCATTCGAATCTCAGTGCATCTGTAGTTACAAGCAAACTCGCATACTTGGCTCAAGCAGGGACTACAAGCCTCGCTTGCCAAAGATGGCCGAAGCCATTGTGCCAGACGGTAGCTCCGTCCATGCAGCCAGCCCCGCTACGCTTTTCCGTCCACCAATCTCTCTCTGGAAGCTAGTTACTTCGCAATCTGCCTTCACGCCTGATGTGCTCGAACACAGCTTCCCTGGCAGCGGAACTGTCCAAGATCCTTATCGTGTAGAATGGATTCCCGACGATTCTCGCAATCCTCTCATCATGCCGCAATGGATCAAATGGATGATCACCTGTATTCAAGCTTTCGCCTTCTTGTCCATCACATTCGCCTCGTCAGCCATGTCGGCAGCCTCCCCGCAGTTGGAAGAGTACTTTGGCGCAAGTAGCACCTTAGTGATCGCCGATACGTCGCTCTTCATCTTGGCTTTTGCCATTGGGCCAGCCGTATGGGCACCGCTCTCTGAACTATACGGACGACAGGTCGTATGCATAGTCACCTATGCCTTGACGACGCTCTTCAGCGGTGCGGTTATTGCAAGTAAGAATATTGGCTCTGTTCTAGTTCTACGATTCTTCTCAGGCGCTTTTGGTGCGTCGGCAATCACAAACTCGGGCGGCGTCGTGTCGGACATGTTCAGCGCCCGCGATCGCGCGGTTGCCATGCTTGCCTTTATTGGAGCTCCATTCCTGGGTCCCAGTATCGCTCCGATAGCATGCAGTTATCTTGCTGTTGCCGCTGGATGGCAGTGGGTTGCTGCTTTGATCACTTTCTTCGTCGGGACTGCCTTCATCGGTGTTCTCTTCGTACCGGAGACATATCATCCAGTTTTGCTACGACGCCGCGCAGCTGAGCTCAGCAGGGTGACTGGAAGGGTCTACAAGAGCAAGCTTGATGATGGGGGAAAAAATCCAGCTGTTGTCTTCAATACCGCAATGCTGAGGCCTTGGGCATTATTGTTCCGGGAACCCATTGTTCTACTCTTGTCTTTGTACATGGCCATTAGTAGGTGTTATAATATATTCTGCTTGAACTTCCCTGCTTCGCGTGCTAACACAGTCCTAGTTTATGGGACCATGTACATGGAGTTCGCCGCCTTCCCTATCGTCTTCGCTGGCTCTCGCGGATGGAGTCAGGCTAGTTCCGGCCTCTCGTTTGTGGGGTTGGGTGTTGGGCAGATCATTGGAGTGGCTATTTCGTTCTTTGACAATACCAGGTTCAAGCGTGTGATCGACCGTTTACCCGAAGGCACCACGGTGGCGCCACCAGAGGCACGGCTCTTCCCATCTCTTGTTGGTGCCGTCCTGCTACCCATTTCGCTCTTTGAATTCGCCTGGACAAATTACCCCAGCATCCATTGGATTGTCTGCCAAATTGGCACTGTGGGTCTCGGTGTCTCGCACGTCCTCATCTTCTTGAGTGTCGCAAACTACCTTGTCGATACGTACACTTTCTATGCGGCCTCGGCATTGGCTGCGAACACCATCATCCGAGCGCTTTTCGGAGCAGCCTTGTACGCTATTGCCCCGTCAACACACATGAATCCATTGCTGACGAACACCGCAGTCCTTTGTTTACTTCTCCAATGTATGATAGGCTCGGAATTCACTGGGGTTCGAGTATCCCTGCATTCTTCGCGCTAATGTGCGCCCTATTCCCTTATCTCTTCCATGCATATGGGCCCAGAGTTCGAGGACACGGCAAATACGCGGCGGAGTCAGCCCGTGCCATGGAATCGCTGGACAACAAGCCAATCAAGCCTCAGGAGACTATTGAAGGCGAATCGACTGAGAAAGACGAGAAGATAGTCTGAGTGTTTCCCAGAATAGCTTTGAGGTGGTTGATGGATTTTATGAGGACTTCGAAGAGCTTAGGGGGGAATGGGTGCGTGAACGATGACCCGGGCAGTTTCATGACTTCTGAAAGCAAGACTAGATCGATGGACCTCATACATAATTGTGGTCAATATAATCGTGGTAGTTTAGTATCATGATCATCTCGAACCAAGAATTCCCTCTAGTCCGTGCAACAGCACTTGCATGTAGCTTTCGAACTCATTCTCTGTCAGAAGGGCTCGCTTCTCTCCTTGGATAAGACTGTCGAATCTTGTAATTGCTTCCTCCCTCTCTTTGTAGCCTTCCGGCTCTAACTGTGCTGCAGCCTGCCGCTGCTGCAAACGTGTCTTCGCGTAAGCCAGTGCAATTTCGATTCGTCGTACAGCCAGAATGATCAGCATCCTCGACGTGATCCTAGATTCGTATCTAGTGGCTTCGTACTTGCCGATCAATACGCACCATTTGCTCCGTTCTGGAGTGGCAGAATCTTCAACCGTGGAACGCTGCGTGTTAACCACGTCATCCATTGCTGTATTTGCAAAGGACCACCGCAAGGCTCGCAACAGAAATCGCATGCACATGACGAACATGAGGAATACGCCCTCTGTACTACCTTCGTTGCACGCGGTGCATTGGCGTAGAATATCCCATTGCTCCATTGCGTCGCGGGCGGCTTCGAGCGCGAAATCGGGGGCTGATGTCTTCTGTGCTTGCTCGACCTTATCCATCTGGAAAAGTAATCTGACTTGTTCGTCGAGACACTCACATGTCGCTGAGCACGACGAATGGGATATAGTGCCACTACAGCCACGCATCAAGGTTGTTGCGTGACCGGTATTTCTGGTCCCGTCGCATGTTGGCAGATGGTGACCTAGCTGGTGTTGAATTCGACTCTGCTCCAGGTCATTTGACTTGTGAATGTCCACCAAGAGACCCTTAGGACTACGATCGTAGCTGTTGCCACGCCATTTTTCAGCTTGATATCTCTTCGATGTTCGTTTGTTCTTGCTTCCCTTGGGTCTGCCCAGTCGAGATGGCTCACTGTAAGTGCATGGTCGTCCTCCCTTGTCGCATAAAGCGCATGGCGTGCCCCCAGAGCATTTTGTCTTGCCTCGGTGGCAAGCATCGCAAGCAAGGCGGCGGGTTCCCTGTCTCGCCTCTCGGTTCATTGTAGGAGGCAAGAGTTGCAGTAGTATGGAGAAGTAATGTTTGCGTGCGCGGCCTAAAGGCGCACGCGACGCTAGGTGTCGCGTTGAACGCTGAGCCCGATTAACACCCCGCACTCACTGCCTTGCTTCCTTCCCACTTGGAAGCCGCACCCCCTACCCCGGATAAATTTATTTACTGTTGTGCCATTGGTAGCTGGCATATGCAACTCGCTTGTCAATGACATGACACTGTAGACCCAGCTTTAAAGGCCAAAAATGGTATAGCAGTAACTTTAGAAACTGGTATCGACATGACTTAAGTTAATTTACCACAAGGCTAAAATCTTAGGAGCTATCTCAACCAGCATTAATCTTGTAGAGAGCACCCTTTTAGTTGCTGACCACAAAGTCGACACCCTTGTCCGTAGTTCTCATGATGCCTAGTCTTCTCGCGGACCTTTTCTCCTCCAAGTCGCTGAGCATATCGTGTTTCTTCTCTCCTGCGACTCTCTCACTGGGGATTTTGCCATCAAATAGCGCATTCACCAAGCTAGCAACGCCAAATTTATCTTGCGCCTGGCCCACCCCTTCCGTCAACTTCAGGAAGGCCCAAAATGTGAGAATCATCCCAAGTAATGCATATACGAGGTTTGCAGTGACGAGAAACCACAAAGCGGTAGCTGGAAGCGACGTGACAGCCTTTACATAGCGCTCTTGCACAAGAAAGCTGGGTCGAGGACTCAGTTGAGAAGCAAGTGGGTATGAATATGCCTTGCTCATCCCTACTTCAAACGAGCGTATAAAGTTATCGGGTGAGCTGCGCGAAAGCGGTCCCGTCGACTCATCCTGGAAGATGTTGGCCAGGGTGCCGAGTTGGCGCGTACCCAACATGCTCGATATCCCTGCAATGCTGCCATTACTTTGGTTCTGGCTCAGAATACTGATCTGCGATGTGACAGATGTGTATACTATATCCCACACTAATGAAGTTAGCACTCTATGGCATATCATGTACGAGAGAACACTGAACCTGTGACCTTGCAATGCATGAGTACAAACGCTCCGAGCAGATCATGCTTCCAGATCCTTGGATCTATGACAAATGACTGGGGCAGTTGCGAAAAGTCACCTTGTACTGCTGAAGGAATTTTTCGCATTACGAGCACTCCCCAGTTGTTCTTGAAAATTGAGTTATCGTCCTCGGTTCCATTCGCCACGATCGTGACATTTAATCTTACTAGCTTGTTGTCGAAAAAAGGTGCGCTTTCTGCGGCGTATTTGTGAAAATTCATCATGTTGGTTATTGTGTTGTGGCTGGTCAGATTCCCGGCAACGTCTAGGCCAGCGGCGTCCTGGGTGCAGTTGAAAGGAACTAGCATAATGGGGTTGCTTTGACGGTCTTGCGCGTTGGTAATTGGTCTTGATGTACTACATGCCGCGGGTGGGATCGCAGAACACGTGGTAGACACTGCGAATGAGGAAGCTTTCCAGTCTAGATTGATGTCATCATTGGCTGGCCCAACAATGGCATACTGAAACCTGGCTTTATCCGTATATGTGAACGCTTTGTGTTGATCGGATACACCGTTTTTCATGTCTGAAATGGTGCTGGCATTGGTAGGTGCCAGGGTTGTTGCATTGTTGTATGTCGCCTGCTGCAGAGTGATAGCACATCCCCAGAAGATCTCTTCCCCTGAGCTTCCGAATTTCGCTTTATCTGTACACCATGATGCAAGGCCTCGACTGAACTGATTAGTCATTTGCGACACATCTCTGTACTGAACAATCTGGGCAGTCTCGGCCGCTATATGGAAGTACACATCTGCAGCTTGAACCAAAAGACTAAACGCATCAATTAGCTGAGACCGCTTCACAGCGTTTCAAAAATGGCTAACCTCGCAATAACTCCTACAGTGAAAACTGCAGAACAGTTTGTGAGCAAACGCGGTACCCGTGATGCTCCCTCTGTCCTCTCATGGTCCCAGAACACATTTTTAAGTGCCGCGAATGCGATTTCGAAGGAAACAATAAACTCAGCGTTGAGGAGTCTCAACAGCCTAGTTGTATGATCTGGGCCGGGTAAAGACTCGTTCTCATGCTTCTCGGAAATTCGCAGATAAGACGCTGCATTGACGTACGAGTATAGAGTCATAAGAACTCCCAATAGCGCAAAACTTATCGTAGCGGACCAAGAAGAGATGAATGCTAGACGAGCTGCAGGAAAATCAATGAGATAATGATGTTCAGAGGTTGTGTTGATGAGTTGGGGGCTCAGAGCTTTGTCTGGACGGCTTTCGCCAACAAGGTTTGCGTGCACAATATATATGACGATTGTAGAGGATGCGACCATTGGAACGGTAACAAGAAACGACTGCCAGAGAATTCTGCGTGTATACACGCTTTGCGAAACGGGATCGTTCATGACTTGGTATTTTTTTGCTCGTATCGCGTGCAAAGAGGTAATGTTGGACGTGATTGCTGCAACTACAAAGATGAAAGACGGGCATTCTGAGTGCATATCTCCCCCATATCGTAGGATGAATTCAGAAACACACAATGTATCGATAGAGTGCGCCGCCTTCGAGAAACTTATGTGACAGCGACCGGATTCAGTGCCGTTTTCAGGCGGTTTCGAGATACAGCTTCAGAGATCGTGCAGGATGCATGGATGTTGCGCCTAAGCGAACCAGTGGCCTGTCATCGCGCTGTGGGCCAACGCGTTACATGTCTCAGGTGCACCTTTGCATTTCGTAAGCAAACCACACACACGAGGCACTCTCTACATAAAGTTAGTCGTGAACTCCGCATCAACTATTGGGTTTTAGGTAGAGGCGAGGAACAGGTACCGAGGCCAAACATATACCCAAGACTGTAACGTGCACCGGAGGAGTGAAGAATGGACATGTGTAATAACGTGTTTCCCAAGCGAGCCGGCTAGCACTAACGTAAGCCACTACCTGGCGCACGCAGCCCGCACCATCGTAGGTGTTGAGTAGTTGGTTTAACAAAGGGAATGGGAAGGCGGCTAACAGTATTGTAAGGCTCTAATTTGAAGTGACAGAGGTTGGGGGACTATTGGCGTTCCGCAAGAAGATGCAGCGCAAATTGGTGTTTATTTTTTGTGCTCACAGATCACAGTTCTTCATTACTTCTCGTACCAAAGATACTAGCATGAAATATGTTCGTGATCTTGTTACATGGCCAAGTATTTGTTACAATGCTTTGATAGTTTGCTACGGGTAATTCGCAACCTCGTGGAGGGTGATACAGCCCATGAGAAGATATTGTTCAGACGTCTCTCGGGGTCTCCGTCGTGCGGCACATGCGTCCATCGTTGCCTACCTCCCATACCTCGCTCCCAACGCCTAGTGTAGCATAGAACAAATCAGCTGGGTCCCATTTCTTCTTGATATTGACCAGTTTATCGTAATTGGAGCCCCAGAAAGTCTCCTGGAAGTTCGGTTGATGGAAGTCCGCCTCGTTGACATATGAGCCACTACCAGGTGTTGCAGCCTCGATTAAAGGCATGATCTCGTCTGTCATCTTTCTCTGAGTTGCCAACGCATCGGACCATGGGGCAGTGAAGCTCCATGGGAGGGTCAAAGTTGCATGAACTAAAGCATCTCGCCAGGCTGGGTGTACCGAAGACGTGTCTTGCGATCCGGTGGACTTTACGTCCAATCCAACGCCGATCCACGTAACTCCCTTCTCCACAATAGCTTTCCATGTATCGGAGATTGTGCTCACGACATCGCGCGGGATCAAACGGGCAGCGTATTGAGCAATTCCTACTTGAATGGTTCCAATTGGAAGTGGGCCAAAATACTTGTCGAAATGATCGTAATAGGTACCATATTCGCTGTACGTCGCCGTGTAAGCAACACCCAGCGAATCTAGTTTGGCGACAAACGGTGCCAATATCGTCCTGACCTCGGCTTCGGTCTTATTATAGGCACTTAGAGGAGCGATGGAAAAGAACTCAGATGTGAAGTAGTAGATGACCATAGATCCCGCGTCCACCATTGCGGGTAACTCTTCATGGAACGCTTGGATACCCGTATACAGCTTATCCTGTGTGGTGTTCGTGGCGTAGAAAGATAGGGATGCGCCTCCAAAAACGGGAGATTCCTTGTGGGCCTTCGCAGTCATAGAAAGCACAACACCAAACGTGCTGCCACCACCTCCTTTGAGAGCCCAGTACAAGTCGCTGTTTTCTTCTGCGCTTGCAATGACCAATTCTCCATCAGCTGTAATGACCTCCCAACTGAGGACATTATCAGCAGCGAGACCGAAGCTAGTGCTCAAGGCAGAATGACCACCGCCTTGAGTGTAGCCACCCGCGATTCCAACTGTTGGGCATTCGCCTCCTACGATTACTAACCCTTGGTCTCTGGCAGCAGCCATGGCCTCAAAACCCTGGACACCCGCGCCAAACTTGAAGGCTGCGCCGGTGTAGCCTGAGCCTTTGTACGCCGACATATGAGTGATATCTTTGAGGTAATGAGTCCATACGGCTAGGGAGCCAGCTCCAGTAGAGCGACCAAGGTAGTCATGTCCAGTATTGCGGACGACAAGACGAATATTGTTCTGGGTAGCGAATGCGATGGTTCGTTGAATATCCTCAGGTCCCGATGCATTCACGGCATATGCCACGTAGTTTCCGAGTTTGCATGGTCGCTCTTTAGGTTGGAACGGGTCACAGCTCTGATTGGCAAAAAATGGTGCCATTACAGATGAGGAGGATTCGTAGCTGAAAACATGTCAGATCTGTCTTTTGTCTTGAGAGAAGGCTCATACTGGATCTCTTCATATTGCCATTTGCTTTTCAAATCCTCGCATAGCGCATTATCGAAAGCCGAGCCGTGGCAGGGTGTGCCAAGTGGGACCGTCGCCACCAAGCGGCCGCGCACTGTCTGGTTGAAAGCATCCCAATCTGATGTGGAAGGCCACATGTGTTCTCCTGGAAACGTCTTGCATTTTGTGCCTGAAGATTGAACCGTCGCGTGTATAGCGCTCAATAGCGTGGCAGCGACGACAGAAAAATGCATAATCAGGCTCGGAATAGTGGAGATGCCGTATCAACTTCTTCAGTTATATGCAGATGACTCTCTGCGTTCTAAATAAATTCTAGGCTCTTTGACCTTTGTATGCCCCAGACTAGAACGAAATTGGGGTTAGGACCGGTAGCAGTAGCTGTGGTGGAGTGTGTAACTCGACCCAAGCTGAGGGCGTACGAGTCGCCCGTCAATAGACACCACTTATCTTGTTCACCTCACAGAGCGAACCTTAGAATTGAGAGCAACAAGCGATTCTGCCTCAGTACACGATCAGCCGAGGGCTTTACAGGATCAGCGCGCGCATCCTAGAGGGAAAGAGACGGCAAAAGAAGTGACAAAGTTGCAAAGGCTGTGTTCCATGCATAAGCGGATACACGCGTGCCACCTTCTATCTTGGGAACCATTAGACGCTGATCTTATACCGGGGCGCAGAACGTGTCGGTGAGAAACCCTGTATGTACACGTATTACCGTAACTTCCGAAAGAAGACAACGATCCGTACGAGCCTCGGCCATTCTCAGGACTGGAAGTCACCGACCATTAGCGTTGTGTTTTGTTATACTTTGGCGAACAGAACACCCTGCGATGATCAGCGGCCGCGTGCGATACATTATGCTTGGACGCTATCAGCTCTATCGCTGTTCTTGATGGCTTACAATGGTACTCATGCTGTCAGCGTGGTTTGGTGCACGGACACTGTACACGTCTAGATGTCAGCATGTCACACCGCAGAGTGGGGTGCGTGGCTGAATAATCGCCTACTTAGTGTATACTTCTGACTTTACATCTATAGTGACTCTAGAAAAATTTGTCTCACATACAATTAATTACTATCTGATTCCTGCCTGCAAAAATCCCTTAAAAGAGAATTGCAGTATGATTACACGTTTGGCTCATTTGCATTTGAGCGTGCGAGGAGTACATTGACCTAAGGGTCTGAGGCAAGAAGTGTCCCATTCGATTGTGCGTCAAATGTTATCAAGCATGCATGCCACGTAGCTTCATTGGATACTGGCAGCGCATCACGTTAGAGGGTCTCCATTCGGTGTATATTCTGTCCGGCACAGTTAGCTTCTTCTACAGAGAGCTAGTTAGAGCTGTATTAGCTGTAAGCAGCTATGCGAACGGCAATTACAACTCGATACTCGATACTGAGAAATTGTGCCTGATATAGATTCTACGATGAACTACAGTGTAGTTCTTTGCTATTTGTATACAAAATTTTAGCGCAGGCACAGACAGTCAAGTATAGATTGTCGCTTCTTTAGAGTAAAGTTCTTTATTAGCTTTAATTACTAGAAACTAGAGCTTTATCTTAAGCAACGCAGGTAATAGAGTAATATAGGATAACGCTAAAACTATTATTACTAGTTACTCCTATATACTGTAACGAAGGGTTTATTGCTAAACAATAGTTCTTAACTAAGCAGATTTACAAAGATAGATGTTAAAGACCGAAGATGCTTTTAGAAAGCTGAAGGATCTTAAGGCGATTATTGTGAGCATCGCTGAACACTATCTAGAGCTTAAGGGCAATTAGGTCGCTCTATACAAGAACACTACAAGTAGTGGTCGGAATCACGACGTCACTCCTGCTTTCCCCTTCCTCATACCTGCCGTGCCTCTTCCTACTTTCATGTTCGTAACAGCGAGCACCCCCAACACTTGACCCACATTAGACCATTTTCTAGAACAACTTCAGTCGACAGAAACCAGTAATGTAATCCGCCACACGCTGCAGACATCATGTACATCAGCCCCATTCCCGAAATCCAGCTACATCAATGCGGGGCTTTTAGAGTGTAGTTCTAGACCGTGCGTTCTCAGATTGCCAGGCAGGCCGTTACATGCCTCTGAATTCAGCTTTACGCTACCGCATCCTCCGGCATTTCCAGACCATACGCTTTCCGCAGCTGAGTGGAAGCGAAAGCGGCCATCAAACTATCCTGGAGACTTGAGGGCGTAACGCTTGGGTACTTTCCGTTATCCCAAGGCAGGGGGAGCAAAGTCCCTTGTCGTCCTTGAACCAATTTGTGGCTCGCAGAAAGTTCTGCATCGACGTCGCCGCTCTGTTTCGCTGCTTGTTCTTCGAGCTGCGCCGCCTCAACGTCCAGATACTCGACGTGGTATTCCTTTCCTGTTACTGTTTTCAAAGTTCTGAATAGCGTCGCATACGTTGGCGAACTTTCCGAAAACCTGTAAGTCCTCCTTGTTGACTCCGTCGAACTCAATGGATCCAAAAGAGTCTTGACGAGGTAAGCTGCAGCATCTGTTGCATTGATCAAGCTTTGCTTTCCATCTGGTGTTCCATAGATTTGGGCACGCGCGGCCCGGTTGTCGAACCCAAAGTGTGATAGCACTGCCCACTCAGTCAAACGGCCAAACAGCACGTATGTCCATCCAAGGTTGGGCAGATCCTTTCCGCGCTCCTCCAGGTGAAGTCGGGTCCTGACCTTTTCGACATAATATCTTTGTGTCCAGTTTTGTCCGACAAGAATGTCCGCACCATACTCGCTAGGGTAGATATGACGAACGCCTGCTGCAATGGCGGAGTCGATCAGTGAAGGTTGCAGATGCAAACCATGGTTCCCAAGGAAACTCAGGATGCAGTCAAAACCCCTAAAAGGATCCGGACTCTCAAATCCTTGTCCATGAACAACCTCTATTCCTGCCTGCTTCAGTCGGTCAAGAGCGAGGGTTCTGGCCGTATCATCACGATTCAGGTCAAGGTAAACTCCAATCCGACTGAAAGAGTGCCTCGACTTGATTAGCTCTCGAAGTACAAATTGGCCAAAACCGTATTCGCTGACCGCACCCACAAGTAAGACCGCTCGTAATTGCCCAGATCCAGTGCTTGTCGATGTGTTGTCCGTCATGGCGTTCGGGATAGGCGTCCTAGTTTCAGGAACTCAGAGCTCATTGAGATTGATATTTCGAAAGCTGCTGATATGAGATACGATATACATACTACCTTCGACCAGCTGTTCTAAGGATCGTCTGCCAACAACACGATCGTGGTGAACCTCGGCTTTGACTAAGAGATTAGTATCGTTCGGCTCAATCTAATTACCGACTCTTGCAACCTGCAACGCAACCTGACAGTGTAAGCGCAAAGGCATGTAAGACAGTCAATTCAAGACTCGCTTGCTTGTCTAGCTCATAATTCCGATGTGCGTTCTATGTCAGCTCGGGGATTAGAGACTAAAAAGTGTAGCGTTGCTCGGCGTTAAGCTTCCCTGTTTCGGGTAAGGTCGCTTCAGACGCCGTTGCCGTTGCCTACCAAAGTCCGAGGGCCCACATCACTAGCGTACTTGGAGATTAGGTTTCTGGCGAGTTAGAGTTAGTAGCATTCCTACAGTTCTAACGCCGAGAAGGACGAAGGCTAGCCTTAGGATTCGGAGAATGCTTCTATTGGACGCTTCACTGCCGTACTCGAGCCCCCCACCGACGCAGCAATGCAGGTCGCTCAAGCAACAACAGCTAGAACGACTGCTTGGCGCCGGAAGGAAGGGGCGAAAATCTAGCAGTAATGCCACCACCTATCAAAGCAAGAAGATGGGCTACCAAGGCCAACTGGCAGGCAGTGACGCTGGATTCGGGCTTTACAGACGGCATCGTAGCGCTGCGTTTGCATAGTTCTGTGACCAACGGACTTGCTAGGCTATCGTTCCCTAGTCACTATCCAACCATGCCATCTGCAGCAAGCTCCGAAGTCATCGAAATAGAGCGTGACTCAACGAGGTTTCAGTCAACTACTTTATAATATGTGGGGCTGAGGCTCCAGTACGTTCAAAAGTGTAAACCAGCAAAGCTCCATCTAAACGCACTGTTTGCCAAAATTGCAATATTCCCATCGCATCGGCTTGAATCCGACACAATGTCTAGTTACCAGATTTGATCTTCGGTCCTACAAGTTATGACGGACATGGATGGAAAGCCTCAATTCGAGGGCGATGGCGTTCGCAGGACGATCTCACCTGAGGATTTACGTTCTTCAATACCCTCAGACGCGAAAAGAATCCTAGCGATCTTGATCAAGAACGCAGACTTGAAGATGCCAGCGGCAGTAACAGAACATGCATCCTGCGTCACCTTCACGCCGAACATTAGTTCGTTTTTGCCAACGCCAATGAAGATGTCTGAGTCCGCTTCCGCCATGTGGGGTTGTATCGGACTATTCGCAAGTGCTGTCTGCCGGGACCGATACAATGCTGGAGAGCCAAAGAGAATCGTAGTGGACGTTTACTCCGCGACATTGATGCTCTGCTCAGTCTTCTTGTTCCAGGTCAATGGCAAAGTCTTTACCGAGAGCCAAGTGGTACCAAGAGCGATTCATCTTGACAGTGGACGCAATCGTGAAACTTACAGAAACGTGGTATCAAACATGTAAGACACACAGATGATGACCAAGCGAACGATTGTTGACAGTTCCAGCTACAAGACAATGGACAATCGATACTTTCACCTGCACGGAAGCCTCAACGCGACACCTACACTTCACATGTTAGACTTACCAGAGCATCGCCCTGATCTAGAAGGCAATGAGCACATCGAGGCGATCAAAGATATCTATAGAGACATCGTAGCCAAACGAGACAGCATGTCCCTTGAGGTCGAGGCCAACGAGAGATGGTTGCAGCCAGGCGCGACTTGCCGAACTGTCGATGAGTACGCGGCAACGTCGCACGGCAGAGCGAACATCGAAGAGCCACTCTATATGATCTACAAAGCTCATGAGCAGCTGCCACCCACACCTTGGCCACACAGCCAGGTGTGCGACCGGCCATTAGCAGGCATCAGAGTGCTCGATCTGACTAAAGTAATTGCCGGTCCAACAGTGACACGAGTCTTAGCTTTGATGGGGGCAGACGTTCTACGAATGTCTACAGATACCCAACCAGACGCTTTTCCTTTCGTTGCTGACGGCCAAATCGGGAAACGAGACGCGAATATCAACCTCAAGACTCCCGAGGGAAAACGCCAACTTGATGAGCTCTTTAAAGAAGCTGACGTTATTGTCAACAGTTACAGGCCTGGTGTCTTCGAATGATTGGGACTCGGCAGGAATTGGGCTCATGAGCTCGCGCGGCGACGCGGAAAAGGCATCTTCTACTGCAGGGAAAATTGCTATGGCTGGAAAGGCGAATGGAGTGGTCGAGCTGGCTATCAAATCATTAGCGACTGCGTGAGTTACTGGCCTGATCCTCTCTTGAACCCCTAAGCTGAACTACTACTAGGTTACCGGGGCGTCTTGGGAACAGGGGAAGTTTCTAGGACTTGATGAACCAGTGATGCCGCTGTTTCCCAACTCAGACTCCCAGTAAGTTACCAAGTTATATTCTTGAGAGAAAAGGTCTGATTATCTGCCTTAAAAAACTGGACTAACGGGAGCAATCGCAATCATGCAAGCTTTGTATCAGAGGGCGCTTGACGGCGGCTCCTACAACGTCGATATCGCCTTGAACACATTCAACAATTGGCTTATCCGGGAAGTTGGACTCCATGACAAACAAACGCAGGAGTTCCTTCGAGCTCTGCACTCGGAATTTGTTCCAAGACATGACACCGGTTTTTTTGAGATGGCTCCGATGATTTTCAGAACCATCAAGAACTCCAATGGCACTGGATTGGGTCAACTATGGGACCAAGCAAGATTCACGACAGGTGTCATCCGATGGGGTCTGGCGAAAGAGGAAGCAGAGTATCTCGACTGGAGGCGAATAATCTCCGTGGATAGTAAAGTGGGAGAACGAGAAGTTGTTTTTGAATTTGAAAGCGGGTCGTGTATGCCAGGATCGGATGAAGCGAGGTGGCTCTGACATGGTAGCGCGCAGCACATTTTTCAAAACACAAGTCCAATCGATTATACTGCAACAAAGGTCACTACAGGACTCAGGTTGGTAGGTGAATGGTCTCGAACAAGAGTGGGAGAACATTTTAGTACAAGTAATGAAACTGGAGAACGTTTTGAGGAACCTTGAAGCCGCTAATCATAATCATGATGCCCTTTAATACTGTGTAGGCAAAAGCCAAAGTTGCGCTGCCGATTGCTAGTATGCATAAACTGTGGCTTGAGAAAAGTGCAAGCACGAATCTGGACGCCGTGTTAATAGTGGTGCTTAGAATACAAAGGACACTGTCGCGTACGTCCGAAAGAACAGAGTCCTCTGAGAATGTCCGAATGGGGCAATCGCTTTTTGTACTCTTATATCAAAGAACAGCCCAATTATCCGACCCAGTCATCGTTGCTTTCTGCTTTCGGGCTCGGCGGACCGTGTGGTCAATGCCGTTGGTGTCTCATTCCGCTCCTTCAACCACTGCGACAGGCACACAGGATTGCATTTGGAGCAAGCGACGCATAAGCCCAACACCAGCGTGACAAGACGATATTACCGGGTCATCTCTCCATTTACGAAGATTCGAATTAGCAAATAGTAATTCTGCCAGTTGATGGATCAAGCGCCCTGACAAATTGACATGTAGAATGACCTCAAATGCGGCAAGCAGTATTGCGGACGACTTGAAAGCGCGAGAGATCTCCCACGCTAATTTTGCGATTGGCGAAAGCTGGCTAAGCTTGAGATAGGCGCTGATCACCGAACAAAACTTTGAAACCATGTCATGAAAGTGGCGTAGTCGTATCTGGGTCGAACTCGTCATCGCTACAGCAGCTTGAAGATGTAGTGTACCTTCAAAAAAATCAAGGTGCACGGTGAAGACAAGTTGTTCTAGTGTCGTCTGCACAGAATTAGGACGATACAACGATGACTTGACGCTGCATGCAATTTGCCCCAGTTGAGCGGTCTGCTCCAAGTACGATTCTACAACGTCCCCTTCAATCGATGCACGAGTGTTATAACCTCCAAGCGACTGCCATTGGATTTGTAGGCAGTGCAAGCTGAAGAAGCAATCCCAAAACTCCAGACGCGAGGCGCACATAAGGGACTGTATGCGGCTGCGGCTGTCAGAAACGGAAGTGATCGGAACTCGATCGTAAGTCGTCGACAATTTACTGTCCAGTACTATAATGGCTCTCCAAAGAGGCTGCCAAGTTTCGAGACATTCGCAAATGGGTGAGCTGCAGGTACATTCGCACCTTGTGTGCATGCCCAGGCCCTGTGCTTGCTGGGCAGCCATACCGAGCATGCTCATGGTGACGCCGGGATTGCCATCGTTGCAATTGACACTGGCGAGGATCAAGGTGGCCTGTATCGTCTCGACAGAAGGACTGACGTACTGGTTGGCGAGGCTTAAACATTCGAATGAGCAGGCTACGAACACGCGGGAGGACAGAGCAAGCTGTTTATCGCCTTCAGCAATAAGACAGCTCTGGCACCCTGAAGCAAGGACTGCAAATAGTAAGGCATATCCTACCAGCTCAGCACGTGGCAAGTGGGCGGCCAACTGCGTCGGAGATGATGGCGATTCATCGGCTTCTGCAACGAGCCGCTCGAGCATCACGCACAGGTAGCGCTCGAACGCTCCAATGTCACCAATGACGGGGAAAAATGGATGACAGACTTGCTGGTAGGAGCGATAGTACCTCAAACAAGTCTCAGCCGAAGGCAAGGAGTGCAAAATGTCTCCGACGGTAACGCGAGCGGTGGTGTTCCAGAGCGATACGAAGGGCTGTGAGATTGTACGATTGGTCAGGCCAAAGACAGCCTCAATTAAGACGGAAGGAGGAAGTGTTTGCTCGGGGAGGTACGACAGAAGTGTGCGGAAGACATTGGCGTGGGCGCGGCGTCCGACAAAGGTAACTTGGCCAGTAACGGGGTCCGTCTCGCAGCTCGCCGCTGCGTGCGCGGCCGTGTGGTCGAGAATACCGGCGAGCAGGTCATCACTTGCAGCACCATCAACGCCGCTCTGTTGCTGAGTTTGCAGGGTAGGACTATGCGAGGAGCAAGAGCCCCTTGAGATGCTTCGGCGGGTCGGAGACTCAGCGCCAAAGTGCGGTCGCTCTTGTAGAGTGACCGATGCCCTGTCGTAGCTGCAAAGCTGCGGATGCTGACGCTGCACGCATGTTCCACAAGGCTGCCGATAGTCGCAGCGCACCTTTCTTGTCCGACAAAGACGGCAGGCTTTCGTCCTGCGATTGCGTCGTCGCTGCTCGGGATGAGGCGGTCGCTCCGTCGTTGGTGCCATGATGCTACTAGCGCCGAAGGGATTCGTGGTGAACCCGAGCTATGTCGAGGAAAACCTCTGCTTCGAGACGCTTCGGACTTTGGGATAGAGTATATACAGAGAGCTTCAGGGAGAAGGCCGAGTTGCAGGCCAGCGAAGCCAGTCACGTCTGCGCCGAGCTTTATCGAGTTCGGCGTTAAGCAAGCTTTAACTTAGTGTAACAATGAGAATATAGAGCGGAATCTCGAATGCCAGAATAGCTATCGCGTGGTCACATTATTTCCTAGGGTCGAACCACCGTATATTCACCATTTTCAAAGATTGCAGATGCCTCGTAGTTCTGAGCCGAGGTTCTTGTCATGCCGTCGGCGTCGGAGGATCTTATATTTGCTTTCCGCCTTTCCGCAGCTTTTGCGCCCTACAATATTTGCCCACTTTGTCCTGATGCCCCGCGTCCTAGGACGGAGAGCGGTCAAACAACAGATGCCGACACGGAGCCATTTCCACCCGTGTAGAAGGAACCATTTTCTCTCATACAGGAACAATCTGTTATCCTTGGTCTTTGCTTGGAAGCAAAACACCTGAAGTCTGTTTGAGCTTTAACTATGGTGAGATCTTACCGTGCGTCCTGAGAACTCTAAAGCCGAACGGTGTATCATCTAGTCGTTACGCACGTGCATTTTCCACACTTTGACAGCCTCAATCACGCCAACTAAAACATCTTTGGCATTTCCATCGCAACCAAGCCGAGGCTTAGTTGACGATCGGACTACCAAGGATTTGCATTGGTAAACAAGGAGTCAACCATAACCGCATCAAGGCCATACGTGCGGGATTGACCGCCACTGATCCCAGCGTATGCTTGAAGTCAGCACCTGTGTCAGCGTTACAATAAGCGCTGAAATCACAGCATAGATACACAAATCCTTGTCGATTCGTGCGGGTGCTGTTTCGGATCTTTGCCTCCACAGAGTACAGGAAATGGCTGTGTCTATAGTCTAGAAAGGCATCCATGCGTCCGTTGTGGTTCTCATGACCGGTTTCGACGTTACGTGAGCTCACATATATCACACTTGATATGAGGGACTAGGAGTCAGCCTTGCTATTCTCAACAAACAGTCATGACAACATCAACTACACAATTCTGGATCGCAGAAGCCATTGGAGCATCGACTTCTCCGAAGAGTAGAGAAAGCTACTTCCAACTCCCAACCACCGTTCCTTTACTTGGCCTGCAACAAGCCAGATTTATTTTAATGCATATACCACCAGCATCTTTCTCTTACCTTAATCGTCCAGGTCTTCGAACCTTTCCGCGTCGCTCATCATGGGAAAGTCTGCTCTCCCTTACAGAAAATTATTGCACAAGTCATCTTCGATGCCTGCCTAGCGCTTCTCATTTACACTGCCAACAGGCCCACACCGTGCAACTGCTCGCGCATGCGATGCGTGAGTCTATTATTAAGACCGACTAGGGGCGCCCTATCCAAAGCTGATGGATCACCAGTAACAGCCTCTTCATCGTGCTTTCCCGCCTCGCGCGCAGCTTCGTAAATGGCTTGATCGGCCTGCTTGCCTCCCCAGCGCGCACGCAGCTCCGACTGCGGTTCCCATGTCACTGTGATGGACAGCTTCCCTGTTTCAACGAGAATGTTCCAAGGGACCAGGATATAGGTCCCCACCTAGCGTTTGCGGCTTGCGCCGGGATCGAGAAGCTCCAAGTCGTTTTGGCTTGGATCAACCCCAGGGCTCTTTTAGACAGCGCAATAGATGGACGTCATATAGCTTAGTCGCTGACATCGTCCTCCGCGGGCAAGTCATGCTCATCGTAGGACTTGTCTGGAAGAATTTCGAGCCGGTACCTTGTGGCGCTTTTTTCTCTGTACCCATTCAAATAATTAGGTCTTGTCTGACAGGTGCAGCCGACGGTCGTTTGGTTCAGTGCTTGACCCCAGCCTTCTGAGAAACGGGGCCCCAAGAGTAATGTTCCCCATATTCAGGTACTTCCTCTGCTGGAACAAAGAGAGTCGATGAGTCGTCCTGGGACTCTTTGTTTTTCTTGGTGAGAGTCGTCTGCTGTACGTTCTTCTGCTGCGGATCGTTTTGCTGTCACTGTACTGGCTGTTAGTGGATGCCTGCTGCTCGTTAGTTTGATACGACAGTGCTTGTTCACGCTGCGGAGAAATCAGACTGTTATAGACGCAGTTAGACTGCGGTATCCAGACCTCGTGAATATTGGTGGAATATAACCAATCAGTGAAAGCCGGTATCCGATGATTTCGTAGACGGCATGCAGGCTGCAATGACAGACGCAATTAACATTGGGAACGCCTGCGATGAAGCCTGCAGCAGTTGCTGCGGCTGTTTGTGCCCTTATTGCGGAGACACAACGAGGAAGCTTCCGTGCGAAGATGCTGAGATAGATCACCGGTATTAAGAAGCATTGATGCTGGAGAAGTAGAAGAAACAAAATTAATCAGATGAACAAATCTTTGGCAAGCGCCTGAAGGCATGTAAAAAGGGGCAGCATTTCTCTCCGATCTGTATTCGCTAGCAATTGGCCTGCGACGGTAGCTGTAAGCAAGTTTCGATCTCGCTGTTTCGAGCACATGAAACGGCGGTGTTGGTGGTGGCACGGGCTTTCAAATGTATGCGCATGTTCGTATCGATTCGTATTCTCTTTAGCTTTCCTGCGATACGCTTAAGGAGTGTATTTTTTTGTTCGATCTGAGAGTCCTGAAGAGGAAGGTATTGCGAGAGTCAAAAGCTACTGCTATATATATGACGGAGCCGCATAATGATTTGCGGCTTTATCAAAAGCATGGCCGCTCATTCCAGCATACCTCACCTATCAAGCATAATGATCGCGCCTGCCTTGGTCCCTCGCAAAGACGCCCCCTTTGACCTCTACCCCTATACACCGTCAGCGGTCGCAGGGTATGCATTCCTCGTGCTTTTTGCTGTTGGGGGATTTGCCCACCTCTGCATGATCTTTTCTCTGCGAGCATGGTTTTTCGTTCCATTCATTCTCGGATGCGCTGGTAAGCCTTCTCGTTTACCAAGGCCAGCATATACCCCATATTGACTTTGCAATAGGTGAAGCAGCCGGCTACTATGGACGCGCATGGTCACACCAGAACATCCGAAACGGCGGCGCATACCTCGTCCAACTGATGCTTATTCTTGCATCGGCACCTTTGCTCGCCGCAACCATTTACATGACCCTAGGACGTTTGATCCGAGCTCTTGACGCTGTCGAAAGCGCCTTCATGTCGCCGCGCTGGGTAACCAAAATTTACGTCGTCATTGATATCGCGAGTTTCTGCTGCCAAATGGCGGGGTCGGCGATGCAATCCAGCGGGGACCCATCAGGCGTCAAGCTAGGAAGGACAATCGTCATGGCGGGTCTGGGCGTACAACTTGGCGCCTTTGCGATCTTTATCATGAACGTTGCCATCTTCCACCGTCGGCTGACCTTGCGCCCGACTGAGATCTCGGTACAAGTCGACAAGGAGTGGAGACGGGCGATGTGGATGCTCTATACTGTCAGTGCGCTTATTGTTGTTCGAAGTGCGTTCCGCCTCGTCGAATTCGCAGAAGGAAACGAGGGAACTATTTACAAAACAGAGGCGTATATCTACGTGTTCGATGCGTCGTTGATGTTTGCAGTGGTGGTTGTCATGGCGATCTTACATCCTGGCTTCGTCATGAAGAGAAGTCTGAAGGCGAAACAGAACATTGTGCTGCAGTAGACAGAGCGCTTCGCTTGCAACCATCGCCAGCGCGGGTTGCATGATACGGCTTAGATAGCATATGAATGTAACATAGTAAAGTAGTACAAGTAACTAATAAATACACAATCATTTCCCAGACGCCTACCACAGTGTCTCACTGTCGGGTGCGTTTATACCAAATGCAGGAATTGAGGGTAACAGGCGGAGTGTGTGAGTTTTGCAAGCAAAGTCTCGCTCGATGCTCGCAAGCATGGTCTATCAAAGTTTGCGATATGGTGGAGTAGTTGTTGGTAGCAGAAGCCACATGTATAAGCAGAAGCGGACAGCCCATACATGGAATAACAGCGATGCAATTTATCTGACCAGGCTTGATCGTTGTGCTGGGAATGCCCAAGGGACGCGGAAGCGCTTTCTTCCCTGTCTGTAGCAGCGTCAGGCCGGCTCAACTGTCCTGGCGTATCAGCTGCTAGGTCTCTGGGCAGTCGAAGATACATCCGCAGCTGACAGAGCAGAAACACAATTTATCAATTTGTTGACTCCTCCACAGATGCAATCGTATACAGCGCAGCTATTCCCGATGAAGCAGACTTATTAGACAAACGACGCCATTTCCTTCCTCGCAAAGAAGAATCATCCGTCTTTAGAGGCTTGTACAGACTTGTTGAGAGCTTATCGCAGATCACGACTTCGCAACGGCAGGTCTGCCTCGACAACGCGAAGCATAGCAATTGAACCATCGCCATGTTGTTCAAGGCCCAATTCACGCTACCGCAAGTCAGAGACGAAGCTGTCGAACTAGCAGGAAGAGAGGATTTTGCCATAGAGTCTTGTGTGCAGCTATCACGCGAAATAACGCTGCCGAAGTCTGGAAATCAATGTACGGCCTGATAGGATGCTCAACCAATGGGGTGCAAAGCCTTGTAACTACCGTACGTCCGAGTGATGGGCCTGCTTGACCCAACATCAATGGGCTGCATACTAGAGACCAGCGATTTTTCGGCCGTCGTGTATATCAAAGACGTGTGTTAACACAAATAGTGCAGCTTGTTCGACGGTACAGACACAGTACCGATGGATTTCCACAGTGGCAGATGCACTGAGCTGTAACCTAACATTGTGACGAAGTTTTGCTACATTTTTATTTGGATGACCTATACTTTCCGCCTTGAACTTCTCCTACTAATCGCGGATTAAACATCAAACCATGTAGGCTGCGAGAAAGACAAGACAAAGGACTAATCTAGTGAAGATCAAATTGAGATGGCGACTTGATTACTCTATATCGCTGTGACAGATACGATGGTTGGCATTGGGATGCTCGAGGACCACGGTAAGGAGGCGTATGGTAGGTATGTCTGGTATTTACCAGTAGTCTTGATGCTTTTCAATTTGTGTAGCGTTACAGCCATCAACTCCTTTTTACTAATAACCGTTGCACAAGAAAGACACAAGAGAATTGAAAACCACTGAAGGTTACGCGATCAGCAATTCGCAACGATCTGAAAATCGAACACATGATAGAGTGGGGATAGCCGTGTTTTCGTTAGACGCTTCGGCGCTTGTCACATGGTGACATTGACTCGAATACGGGCGAGATTGGAGACTCGTGCATAGGTAGTCGTCGAATTTCCCTCACGCTGGGATGCCACACGAAGAACGGTGAGGTACTCGCCAGGTACGTCGTATGTGAAATCGCGTCGCAGAATGACCTTGGAGTCAGGCGAGCTGAATGGTGCGGCTATAAAATTGCCAGTTCCGAAGAAGTCCCACTCGGTAGAAACGATTATGCCAGTCCCTGGCGGTGTATCGATTTCGGCGATAAACGCGACGACAGATCCTGCCTTGAAAGTCGTGTTCCTATCTCCATTCAGTCGTAGCTTGACGATGGGTTGGATACCAGCGCGCACAGTAGCCTTGGCTGGGAGGGAAATGCCATTTTCTGAGGTAACATTGTAGTTGGTCGAATTTGGTGGAAGAACACCATACTCCGCCCACGCGCTGAGATCTCGCATAGCTTGTTGGTAGATGCCAACATGATCTACCACCAAAGCTCTCCGAGTGCCCTGTGGGCCTTCGAAATAATGTTCCGCATTGTCGTTGTAGAAAATACGATAGTTGTCGTCAAATCGATTGCCCAATGCCTGCGTAACTTGAGTCATGTACCAATGCGCATGCCAGGGCCAAGCATCGCTGTCCAGCAGGTTTTGAACTACGATTAATTTTCCATTAATAGCACCGGTCCATGTACCACCGCCGGCAATTGTCTGGCCGAGCGTCTTGGACACGTCAATTGCTCGTTGTGGGTAAATTGCTGTTCCGTTCGCTGTACGGAATTGGTCGAATCCGATCAGACCTTTTCGAGCCGGTACTTGGTAACGGTAATACGCATGCAAAGCGATAAACTGTCGGTTGTCTACTTCAATCTGCATGCCTGGAGCAAGAGATGCGAGAATCTTATCGTCATTCTGCACCCCGGCACCAGTTAAGTTGATCATCCTTGAGGTCTCGTTGAGGAAGCCTCGAAGTTTTCCAAGGGGAGTAGTGTCTCCGGAAGCATGAATTGTGAAATCGAATCCATAAGTATCATATTGGGTTAGCCTAGCCCGGGGGGGTGGTGGATAGTTCGAGAGCCACGGTGGCATTACTACCATCCTGCTCAAGTCGGCGAACAGTGGTGTTGAAATTGACCACAGCCTTTCTAACAAGGTCACCGAGCGGACCGGGTTCGGTTCCAAGGTAGCCAGGTTGGGTCCAGAAATCTCTCGAATACGTTGGGTCAAAGCTCTGTATGGTCGGTGCCTGAATGTATAGAGTGGAGCGATTTGCGACAGTGTTAAAATCTTCCCATGTGCGTATGGGTACTCCCAGATACGTCACTTCTCGCAATGCATCCTGCTGCCAAGGCTCGAGTTCAGAATAGGGATTTCCGCTACCTCCCGGCTTTATAGCGTTCTGAATCTGCGAACTTTTGTCGTAAAGCACAAGGCCAGCCATTGCACGGGCTGCCGGTCCATCGGGGGTGGACACCGGTATGCCTTGCACGATGGCAACAGCACCGTCCCACACGCCCTTGGTATTCTCGAGGCTGCCAACCGTCTGAAATGACCCACCGCTTCCACCATAGAGATATCCATACAGTCGTTGTATTGATTTACCGTAATATTTTTGCGCCACTGCCTTTGAGAATTTGGCTGCTGCTGCTTCAGCGCGGTAGCCGGATGTACCCGTCACTTGAACAGTGTACGCACGACTGTCGAGCCCGAAGCCAAGATCATTCGTGGTAGCATTAGCGGACTGAGTAGGGTAGGCGAACTGGAAGAATCTGCCATCAAATTGGTCCAGGGGCGGAAGGTAGAAATTGAAGCTGATGCTGGTGTTGTCGAAGTGACCCGAAACCCACAAACGTGGTGCAGGAGTAGTCTGATTGACTTCAGAGTCGATAAGAGGCCGATCATAGATTTCATCGATACACTCGGATGTGACAAATACCGGCCCATGAGAACCGCCATGCTGTTCGCACGGAGGTGAGCTTTCGTTTTGAGCGTGAGTAGGGGCTGCACAAAGCAAGACTAGCGCACCCCAGGTGGTAAGTGTTGACAGCGTACTGTAGATCATCGCTAGAGTCGTCCATGAATTAGTAAATGCAGTGGTTATACTGTTCTTATCCTGCTCGCATATCGTATTTATTACGTACTTCATACGCCGTGCGTCTCCATATTGTAACAGTAGCAAACGGCGCTATGATACTTAGTCTCGAACGTTAGTGAAATGAATCTGCGTGACGGCTAAACGAGCCACGATCGATAATGAAGAGTATATCTCCGAATGAAGTCCGTGGCCTCTACATACACCCAGACATGGGAAACCGGGGGTAGGAGGCTCAATGCCGGTTTAGGTTGCAGACCAGTAATTTTAAGTCAGTGGGTGCTACCGGTCAACGAATAGGTGAGAATTTAGACAGTTGGTGTCAACGGATGCCCATGGTGTAATTCTTTTTTCAATTTGCAGTTTGCCCGGTCGTACGCGCCGCGCTCCTAATCTAACAGACAGTGCCCCTGAACAACGGGCGATTTGTGCAGGTGGACGTTGGTAGCTCTTTATTAACCTCGATGACTTGTGAGCGCATGGCTGCCGCTGACTCATCACTGCGTCATCGATGACACAATGATGCATTTATGTCCTCGCCTCTACATGGTTGCTTCTACGGCTTGCAGGTGCATCGTACTTATACGAATGCGCGAACGAAGCATGACCCGGCCAGTGGCTAAGCGCCCCGCAACGCTCTCCAATTAAAGGCGAAACTTATACCCACAGCAGCGCCCATGGATTTGTCAATAGAAATCGATTGATTGTGATGCATGTCCAAGAACAGCTGGAAGTATTCATGATCAAAATGGTCGCCACAAAGGGACCCCTTCATGCATCTGGCGTTGTTTAGCGAGGAGTCTGTTGGCACCATGTGCTGGAAGCAGAAGGCCAGTCTAGCCGAATCGACTCTGGCAGATCGGTATAGTGATCAGCAATGCGGATACAGGGAGCAAACGCCGTCTCTCAATCCATGTGCCATCGTTCAGCAATGAAGCTGATGGTTTTCTAGTACCCATTACGTGGTTCCACCTGTCGTATTCGTCGCGAATACGATATGTTGGCTCGTGCGTACCGCCACTTCCGTCGCAGCGAGGAGTCTACGTAGATCTCCTCCTTTCATCTTGTTATATTCATCTGAACTGCGCGCTTCACAGGCTTGGGAGCTGGGCCAGCCAAGTCGATAGCCGACGATGACCCTTTAATTACACTCATTGGCTTGATTGACGTCAAAAACCAGATCCTCTCCTTCTTAGTATTTCATTACCACAGCGCTGCCCTCCCGGCTATTCAATGAGCAGCCATGGTTTTCACAAAGTCCATACTTACTCTTCTATTGAAGACAGCAGCGGAGAATAAGTGGGAGGGTCGCTTCTACCAATGAGTCTATCTTGCTCATGAAGACACCGTCAATGACGAAACAATCGGGAACGGCCTAGCCGGCGGCGCATATGTTGTTCAGATCACGGGTACACAAGGGTACCGTGCCGAAGCTGCAGCCGCAAAGTTTTCGCGTTTAGTAGCAGCTCAGTATTACGACCTCGACCGGGCTGCTTACGTATATGGGTACATCTATGGCGCTAGTGGAGGTTCACTCCAAGTCATCGGCGCCTTGGAAAACACTGCTGGCATTTGGGATGGTGGTGTGCCCATTGTGCAAGCAAATACCGCTTCGGTGTCTATCTCTCAGACTGTACGTCCTATGGCAGGTCTTGTCCAGCACAATCAAAGCCAAAGAATCGAAGCTGCGATGAAGCCGGCGGCAGTGCCGATACGTATGCAGGACTGAATCGAGTCCATTGTGACGTTCTTCGAGAATCGTTCAAATTGGATTGCCGATTGCGACATTCGAAGACTTGAATTATACCACCAACAGGACATCGCTAGCGCAATTGTGGTGCTTGATGGGTGTGGACCCAACCTACGTCAAGGATTTCTGGACAAGAAAAATACATCTGGTTCCGAACAGAGCGCTCTTGGAGATGTGTTCCGCACCGCCGTTGTCGAATTCTCTGCGACCGTCATAGAGGTCACTCGTAACGCTCGAGGTATGTCAGAGAAGGTGCGCTTCGCCGACACTCCCTACATGAGTCGACCTCGGCTGGGGTGCCAAGGGCTATTTGTTTGGCGTCACCGCCACGAACGGGACTGATTTGGGCGGTCTTGGTAGTCGCTTCGACCTCACCACGTCAATAGCTGACCTAAGCGCCCCTGAAAGCGACACCAACAATGTCCCTCTCTACCCTTTTTTTGCAGCCTGATGTCACAGTCCACATCTCCAACAAAGGTTATATTGCTCTTTCCGCATTTTACAGGTATTAAATTCCAAGACTGTCTGATGATCGTGGATTCATAGGCTTCGATGTGCTTCACAGAGCCAACGGATCTTCACTCTTCCCGCAGCGCCAACTTAGTGCGCACAAGGTTCTTGCACAAGGCGCAGCGAGTGGTGCGAATCATACTGGCCTAATTCGCGGCAAGGTCATCACCGTGCAAAACCTACTAGATCACGATGCATTCCCTTTGTAGGCGGATTGGTACCGTCGGCAGGTTCATAACAGTCTCGGAGAGCAATATGAGGGGAGCCACAGGCTCTGTTACAATAGCTTCATGACTCACGAGTATGGTCAGAGAGCGAAAAAGGATCTTTACGTGGACTATACCGGCGTTTATGAGCGAGCATTGCGGAGTCTGAGTGCGTGGGTGGAGCATGGTATCCCGCCGCCATTGACGAGTAATTACCACGCTTACCTCTGATAACGATGTCTTCCTACCAGATGACGCAAGCTGGCGCGGGGATCTACAATTGACGACACATATCTCACTGTCCTTGAACGGTTCTACGCAAGCTTCTCCGGGAAGGATCGTTTCTGTGGAATGGGATTTCCGTGGGTGACGGTGAATTTTCGGAAGTGGAACTTGCACAGCACGTAGGTGCGGTCACCTTCCACAAGCAATTCGTGTACCAGCGGCTTGGGAATTATACCGTCGTGGCGAGGGCTACAAGCCAAAGAGAGGAGGAGATTGTAACAACCTATGCGAAGGTATTGACGCTCGCAAGGATTATTGTAACCGTGGGCTAAACTCTCATAGCCTATATGTCAAAGTTCGCAATAAGGTCTTGACTGTGCATGAAGTTTCACTGATCTAATGATCCATTCTGTCTTAAGCACTAATTTTTCGGTGTCATTGCATGTGTCCTTCACTATTTGACTATGGACGAGAATTGATCGCTTTGCATAGGTTTACCTAAATTGAACCTTCTAGTATACGTTGCAACCTGACCCGGGACACCGTTGACCCGAACATGATAAGAATTCCTGCGAAGTTGGGCACGATGAAATCGACGTACACATTCACGTAACTACGCGTAGGGACATCTCTTATGACCTCCAAGATTACAGCCTGCTCGCCAGTCCAATCGCGGCCAACGACTTGTGGATACCCGCAAGGACATTACTAACGACATCTCGTTAAGGCTCTTCATCTACTGACAAGTTAGACGAACTTTGAAACGACGCTCAAGAAGTTTGGACGATGGTATTGTTGCTTCGCATTGATGTGATATCATGCACCAGATTATCCATGAATAGTTTCAGACGGTAGCTTCCGTTGCAAATCATCGTATGCTACGCGCATGCATGTGCGAGTTCGAGTCCACAGTCCTAATCTGGCATGATCCAACCGACTCGCTTGGCCGGTCAGTCCTATCATGCTCTATAAGCTGCTGGCAATGATTACCATATTCCGCTTATAACATAGTGCGTACAATCTTGGATGTGCCAGTACTACTCCAAGACATATACCAACACCATAAAACGAGCATATATCGTCATGGGATTTATCTCTTTTTGCTATAAACGATCGCAAAAGCGGTCCGGCATACGATAGAGCCAAGTAAAAACAATGTGATACTCTGCATCAGTTCCCTGGTAGCGATTGTTGTACCTCTCGGGAGGCATGATGGCAGCTTGAGAGTCTTCCTCGTAATCTGGTGTATCCTCCTATCCTAGGGCCGACCTCCACGCGACCGGCACGATTAAGGCCCAACTCGTGTAAAAGTCTATAGTAAATGAAAGTAATCTTGTACGAGACTTCCAAGGCTTTTCTAAGTACGATAGGTCTATCTACAATAGGTGATGGGATTAATGCCGATTTTGATATTAATCCCTTGAGAAACTCTAAACATTTAGGCATTAATCCCTTAAGTTTGCGCTAAGCTAAGGATTAATATTAGAACAGCCTTTAAATTTAATGTAACTTAATAGTCTAGTGCAGAAAACTCTATCTATAATAGGTAATAGGATTAATATTAATTTTAATATTAATCTCTTAAGAAACCCTAAATATTTAGACATTGATTTCTTAAGTTTGCGCTTAGCTCAGAATTAATATTAGAATAGCCTTTAAATTTAATGTAACTTAACAGTCTAGTACAGAAAAACTCTCCTACTTTAATTACACTAGCACTTATAATAATCTAACCTATATATTAAGCGCGATGCGAACGTGCAACTTAGAACTATTCCAAAAAGGTACAGCGGTAAGGAGATATGAAGTTTTTAGCGGCGCGCCTGGAGAAGAAGCGTCTGGTGGAGATGGCAGTGGCAACCCTATCATGCCGGCGCGTATTCGGGGCTGTTCCAAACGAGGCCGCAACGCGCAGAAGTCTACCTGTATTTGAGTGAGATTGAACTGGGAGGCTGTCTACGAGCCGTATCTAGGGTGGCCGATGGGTTGGAGGTACCTTGTAGTGGGTGGGGGTTGGGTAGGGGTCGCACGGACTTTAGAGTGAGTAGGCCCAAAATGCTATCTGTGGCCAACTAAATATAACTTCTAAAGTGCCATTTGCCATCTATCTAGTAAGCAATCGGTTCAATTGATTTTGGAGCCTTTCCTGCACAGCTGGATCTTTCGCCCAAGTACCCAAGAGAGCAATTATTGCAAGAAGTCCCGTCTTTGATAGCAACAGCGACGAGATCGACCTATAAGCCGAGGAAAAGATCCAGGTGCTCTTACCGCCTTGCAAGATAAAGTCGCTCCACTTTGGGAAGAACGATCTTCGCCAGAACGTGGAAGCGAAGCCGGGCCACGATGCTGTGTTTCGTCCCTTGTTGTTGATGTACCAGTTAGAGCACCCACTGGAGAAGACAGTACCACTGAGCTCCTCGTCAATGCCTTCTACGAAACCGTCCTCAGCCTCTTGCTTTGCCTCAATTGTTGCTGCGCGCCCGGTGAGCAGGGGTACTACAAGGGTCTTTGCAATGTAGTCGACTTGCACTTCCGATGCGAAGATGACAGAGTTGTGGGCCGGGAATGTGTTGGGACCGAACCTATCAAACATCAGCAAGCATTTCCAAAAGTTCCACACGCAGTACCCACATCAAAGCAAAGTTGGGAAAGTTGTGTACGTATATGCCCATATATGCCTGAGCGCCCGCACCTGAATTCCATTGGTCATGGAGATCGATTTTGTTCTTGCCAACGACTTTGAGTGGTCCGAGGAAGTTTGCGACTTCGAATCCGGTTGCAAGAACGATGACATCAAACTCTTCATACACACCAGATGCACTTGTGATACCCTTAGCATCAACCCCGGATATTCCCTCGGGCACTAAACTCATGTTCTCAGCGTGCAAGGCTTCCAGATAGCCAGGGTCGAATATCCTGCGCTTGCAACCTAACGACCCGTTAGCTATTACCAAGGTAGTACTATAATTCATCTTACCAAGAGGGAAGTCTGGCACAATAAAGTTGTGATATTTCTTGGGTGCCATCGAGTAGATGTACTCTTTTGCGGATTTTTCGGTAGCCGCTCTCAAAACCTTCGATTTGTCGCTAGACCCGTATGTGGTAACCAATGCATCGCTAGAGCTGAAGATCGAGTACCGATGGTATCGCTGCCATAAGGGAACGAATCGGAAAAGAAGTCTATCAAAGGTTGAGAATTTCCGATTGGGTCGTTCGTGGTACCATTGCGCGCTTCGAGCAAATCTTGAGATTCTCAGTATGAATGTGGTGTTTGTGCGCTGCGTGCAACTACTTACTGTTTCAAGTACGCCACTTCAGAGACTACGCTTGGGACAACTTGAGCTGCGCTGCAGCCGTTGCCGATGAGTGCCATTCGCTTGCCGCGATAGTCGTAGTTCTTGTTCCACCGCGCCGTATGGAAGACCGCTCCCTCGAAATGTTCGATCCCAGGGAAGTTCGGCTTTCGTGGTTCAGCGATACTGCCAATAGCTGAAATGAAAATGGTGGCCTTCTTTGTATAGTGCTGCTTTGTGCGTTCGTCTAGGAAGCTGACCTCCCACACTTTCTCGCTCTCAATCCACCGTCCGCCTTCACAAGACGTGTTGAACACGATATGAGGGCGAAGAGAGAACTTGTCAACGGTAGCCTCCATGTCTAAATAACATCAATAAAAGTTTCGAGATGCCCAGATAATTTTGAACTCACAGTCAAGGATTTCCTGGCGATCGCAAAGCTCCTTGGACCAGTCCGGGTTTAAATTAAAGCTGAATGAATAAAGGTGTGTTGGTATGTCGCATCCACTGAGACACGCTTGTCAGTAACGACTCTCGTTGTTGACTTGTTATGAAATGTAACATACCATCCCGGGTATATGTTCGTCCTCCATGTGCCGCCTGCACCATCCAACTTCTCATATATCTGAACGATCGTGAGCAATTTTGCGATTGAATGTCCTGACTGAAGCTGCCCGTACTGTGAAATCATTAAACCCCAGAGTTTGCTTCAACTTGTGCGCCATTGCGATGCCCGAAGGCCCAGCACCAATGATGATTGCGTTGACCATGGTGGAATGCTCTTGCGGTGTCGGATATAGGAATATACTGCGCACGAAAATAGATACTGCACAGGAAGATGGGGTCCATATAGCCATGCTGTTAATACAAACTCTTGTATGCAATTGCACTAAAGTCTATTCGCCGCTCCACTACCGTCCCCATGGGCGCTGACTAGGCCGATATTCGATATGTGTGGGAGACATGAGTAATGTCTTCCCCCTCATCACACGTCTTCGGAACTGATTCATCCTGGACTACTGCGCTGCATTTGCCGGAATTAGTGCAGGTAATTCCGTGCCTAGAGACTTCACTTATGTTGCATAGCTGTCTGTCCTCCTAGCCAAACCCTTACGGCCCCCTTTCTCAATGGCTGAGACTCGCAACGCTTCGATCAACGTGCCGCAGGTGGATATACCACTGGGTGAGCATACATGTACTCTTTCCATCATTGACACGACTTGTGTGCTCACAGTACCCGCTGACGGTCTGGTCGAGCCTCCGATCCGTGGACATGAGTTGATGAACTTTCCCACCTTCTCGTTCCTGATCAGCAATTCCTCATCTGGAAAGCGAATTCTTTTCGACCTGGGATGCAGGAAAGATTTCTGGAATCTGCCTCAGCCAATCGCAGAGGTGATCAATGCAAAGGTTCCTGGAATCAGAGTCGACAAGAACCTCTCCGACGTGCTGACCGAAGGCGGCGTTGATACCCATAGTATTGACGCAGCAATCATCAGTCATCATCACTATGATCACTTCGGCGACCCAAGCACGTTCCCGTGTACTATGGAGTTGTTGACGGGACCGGGATTTGCAAATGCCTTTATGCCAGGGTTTCCCACGAATCAGGCGTCACCAGGGTTTGAGTCTGATCTCGTTGGTCGAAGCGTGCGCGAGCTTGTCTTTTCAGACCAGCTAGTAGTGGCAGGATACTGCGCTGTAGATTATTTCGAAGATGGCAGTTTATATATCTTGGACACGCCAGGTCATGCAGTTGGACACGTTTCTGCGCTTGTGCGGACAACATCGAACACATTTGTCTTCCTTGGGGGTGACATTTGCCATTTCGGAGGCGCATTCAGGCCGACTCCATACGTGCCTATGCCGGAGAGCCTGACTCCCTATGATGTCGGGCATCAGAAAAGACACAACCAGCCGTACCCACATACAACCTTCACCAGTTGTCACCCAGACCGGAAGAATGCCAGGGTTGCGCCATACTACACGCCGTGTTGCAGAGCGGATGGATGGTACGTCGATCCTCCCCGTGCACTAGAGAGCATCGAACAGCTTAAAATTCTCGATGCGGACGACAGAATCTTGATTCTGATTGCACATGACCCTGCAATGTTGGATGCAGTTACATTTTTCCCACATGGCAATGCCAATGACTGGCAAAATATGGATTGGAAAAGTACACTTCGGTGGAGATTCCTGGATGAGCTGCCTTCAGATGTAAGGGAGCCGGAATATCTTGTTGACGGAACGTATATGGAGGGAAAACGCGTCAGAACTTTAGAAGGCAATAAGGTAGAATGAGTATTCAATTCATGATAGGTATGACATCTTACGTTATATGCGTCCTTTGGCATCGTTACCTCTGCGCATCGAGTATTACCTTGTGTACCTGCGAGGCGTCGAATAAAGAGTAGCCTTTTACAGCATCACCCAGAGGCAGGACGGTGTTTGTCATAAAACTACTTCTGTCAGCCTTATTGCATAGAATTGTCAATACTTGGTGACTCACTCAAGGAGGTGTTGCTTCCTCTCTAGCAACTCAAGTGCCTGCCGGAAAATGCCTATACACGACGATCAGCTCTGCTGCAGATTCTCGCCTAGCAGTATACATACTGCGCACAGGACATCTTCCCATCTGAAGGTTCAGATTTTTCCCATAAGCTTGATTACCAGTCCATGGGATCGCGCCGTTATGCACGCCGACACTTGAGATCGTACCCCAAGGTCGAAGTAGCTGGAACCCCATCTCAAGAGCGTCGCTGTGGCCTACAACCTCAATGACTACGTCAGCTCCCCGACCATCTGTGAGTTCTTGGACGCGCTTTGCAAGTCCTTCCTTGTCTGTTTGATAGTTCCAAGGCTCTGCCCCTAGCTTCTGTGCAGTATCTAGACGTGAGAGAATTCCATCTACAGCTAAAATGGCCTTGGGCTGGTACTCCAGAGCCGCAATCAATGCGCATAGACCGACTGGACCGCAACCGATCACGACCACGACACTTTCTTGGGCAATTGCAGGGTCGAGTTTGCCTAGACCGTTGCTGGCTGCAAAGTATCCGGTAGGGAAGATGTCGGCCATGAGACATAGCTTCAACTCCTCAATCCCCTTGGGCGCCTTGACGACAGTTGAATCTGCCAGAGGTATACGGACATACTCTGCTTGTGCTCCGTCGAGAAGTGGGCAACCCAGTAGTAGAGACTTCTCGCAACGCGACGTGTAACCGTGCGTGCAATAATAGCAAACTCCACAGCTGATAGTGAATGGACAAACGATAGAGTCGCCAGGAACAAGATTATTGACGTCCTCTCCGACTTTGTCTACAATGCCGGTGACTTCATGGCCCATGATAAATCCCGTTGCGGAGGGCTGGTGCCCCCTGAAAACGTGCAACTCACTGGATTGACAATCAGTATACATGGCTACGATTCTGCAGTGAGTTAATCAACTTGCCTGCCACATACTGCTGTATATCGGACTTTGATGACAATGTCCTTGGGGTGTTGGATAATTGGCACAGGACGGTCTTCTACCACGACCTCGCGTACGCCTTTGAACACAACTGCGCGCATCATTTCATCCAAGTGACATCAGACTAGTAACTGTGCAGCAGGCCATAATTTAACAATCATAGTTTGAAACAGCAAAGGCACGATGCAATGAAAAGTCACGTGGACGATATCGTGGATTGGTTTTACTATCTGCATTGAAATGGCATGAGTAAGTACAACTGCTGTTGTCATCAAAGCTTGCCCCGCACGCCAAGCCCTTTGCGCTTGATGCTCTCCACGCTTGTGCGAGACCATAGTGCATATGGCAGAGTCTGCAACGCAAACCGCGCAGCCTTGATCCCACTCGCCTGGCCTTGTGCCTGCCGTGCGGCGATGCCCTGCATGATCACAGCCGTGCGAAAGAGGTTAAAGGCCACTGCCCAATCTGCCCCTGACTCAGGATTCCAGCCAACGCCCTCCCCGTACCAAGCATAGCACTGTCCAAGACTCGGAATTCCCAGAACATTGCCTTGACGGAACATCTCCCGAGTCTCCTTCAGTTCTTCGGTCAATGCTTGCTCGATGAGCATTGGTACGTGCAATGCCGACCAATTAAACGAAGCGGTCAAGTTGATCAGATCGGACATCGGATGCCCTTCGGTGGCCATCTCCCAGTCCAAAATACCAATGACACGCGGCTCAGTCTTGTGGAAGACTAAATTGTCCAGCTTGTAGTCTCCGTGCACGAGTGCCTTACGTTCGGCCGGCTGAGAGCTCTCGTTGGCGAAGAATGACACTAGGTCTTCGAGGTAAGGTAGATTTCCTACTTCCCGACCCGTAGTGGTGTTTCTGACTCGAGCTTGAGCGACGGAGGCCTTCGAAAGTGCCTTGACCTGGCGGCTGTAGAAGCGGGTCGGTCTCTTCCAGTCGTCTAGACCGACTGCCGACAAATCGACTGTGTGCAGCTTCGCCAGTGTACGTACTGCTTCTTTCCAACTGATACACGTCAGCATGGCCTGGAAGAGGCTTGGAAATCTCACATAAGAGTACGTTCTTCTGGGATCTGGTCCGGCAACCATGCGTCTTCGAAGATTCTGCCGTCCAGGAACTCCATGATGTAAAATGGCGTCCCAAGGACGGACGCATCTGCGCAGTATCCATATGTCTTTGGGACTGGCACATCTGTCTTTTCGAGGGCTTTAATGACCCGGTATTCGCGTTCTATCTGGTGCGCACTTGCGGAGAGAATCTTGCCTGGTGGCTTCTTCCGGAGTACATACTTTGCGCCCGTAGACGATGTGATTTCGTACGTCGGGTTGGATTGTCCATGGCTGAACTGTGTTCAGTGGATGTCAGTCAAAGGATACCCTCGAGCCGCAGGTGTAAATACTTGCCTGCTTCAGACGTATCGGTACGCTGATGGCGGGAACGTTCGCTTGAACGTACTTGGTGAATACATCTACATCGATAGGCTGTCGCATGTTGGCTACCATGTTCTGTACGCTGATGTGCCAAATGTCCAACTTGTAGCTCGTTTATAACACGCGATTATGCTTGAACGATGAACCGTGATGTTTTTGGAGCTGCCCAAAGCTGTAGATGCGTAAAGTTTGACATGACTAATTTCAAGTTTGTCCAACGTACTGGCAACAAGCCTCGCCCATGTACAGTAGGAATGTCCGAACCGAGGCAAATGCACGACGGACAATATGGTCTTTCTTTGTACAGATATCAGGCTTCAAAGTTGAGCTCTTTTCCATTGCTTCAGTATCCAGACCACTATCAGCATCATGTTGTTTACATCACAGCAACCGGATATCGAACGTGAGTAGACAACGGCTCGTTACTGTGATTCTCAAGCTGATAAGAGATACACAGTGCCCAAGCACCAGACACTATGGTCCTGGTTGTTCGAGTCTCGCATACCGGCCTTGAAATCGACCTCCGTGCAAGGCTTCACTGATGTCTCAACCCTAAAGCATATCAGCTTCACGGATCTCAAAAAACATACAGAAGTGTTGTCCACGATCTTCTACCGAGCGTTTGGCTTGCGTGAAGGAGATGTGGTGGTTGTCTACAGCAAGAACTCTGTCTGGTATCCAGTGATAGCTCTAGCAGCTGTTCGAATTGGTGCAATTGCCTGCGCAGTTTCACCGGAATATACTACAGAAGAACTAGCGTATGCTTTGCGCCTGATAAAAGTAAAGCTGTTCTTCACTGGCGTCGAGTCGATTTCCAACGCGCATTCTGCGTCGACAGCCTCTGGACTGGATGCCAAAAGTCTGTTGTGCCTGGACGCGAGCCAAGACGGCTTGACGAGTGTCGAGGATCTTCTGGCGAAGGCGGATGAAACCGACGACTCGAACCTCATCCCACAAATCCAGATTCCTGCAGGCAAAACCAGCCATGATATCTGCGCCTACCTCTGTCTCAGCAGTGGAACCACTGGTTTGCCCAAGGCAGTGATGGTCTCCCACGGCAACATAATCGCTCAGTGCCTCCAGGTCCAGCAGATCACCCCCAAAGACCACGACAAGATTGTTGCAGCTCTGCCATTCTACCACATAACTGGTATCGTACACGAGCTTCATCTTCCCATAGCGATCAACGCCCACACCTATGTTTTGCCAACGTACACACTCGATTCACTGCTCGAAACAGTGTGTCGTTACCAAATCAAAGAGCTCCTGATCGTCCCTCCCATCTTGATTCGACTGGTGCGGGATCCAGCAACAGTCGACAAGTACGATCTGTCGCACATTCGCCGCTTTTCGTCTGGTGCAGCACCTCTACCACGCGAAATACTTGATCTCTTGGAGAAGAAGTTCCCCAATACCGGATTTAAGCAGGGGTACGGCATGACTGAGTCATGCTCGGCGATCACATCTCATCCCCCATCCAAGTATGCGTACAAGTATGCCGATAAGGTGGGTATGCTGGTCGGCTCTACTAGTGTTAAAATCATCGATCCGACTACACTAAAAGAGTGCGGTGTTGGCACAGCTGGAGAGATCTGGGCCCGTGGGCCTCAAGTCGCGATGGGGTATCTGAATAATCCTTCTGCATCAACGGAAACATTTGACAAAGATGGCTTCCTTCATACTGGAGATATTGGGTATATCGATGAGGAGGGTTTGTTGTCAATCACGGATAGGATGAAAGAGATGATCAAGGTCAAAGGCATCGGTATTGCGCCGGCTGAGCTGGAGAACCTGTTGCTTGGACACCCGGCGGTCAACGACGTGGCGGTGTGCGGTATTCCTGATGAACGCGCTGGCGAAAGACCAAAGGCGTTTGTCGTGCTCAAGCCAGGAGAAGGGCTGGATCCTGCTGAGGTGGGCACGTCGATCCTGAAGTATGTCAAGGAAAAGAGGGCAAGACACAAATGGATAACTGAGGTAGAGATCGTGAGTGACATACCAAAGAGCCCGGCGGGTAAGATCCTGAGGAGAAAGTTGAGAGAAAAGGCTACTGGGGCCAACGGTAACACTGTTGTTCGCGACCATGCGCCCGAAGCTAAATTGTGAACACTACTCCTGTTGCATAGCCAAGTTACAGTCTGCAATCCAAAACTTTCAATCTACATGGAGTGTGCAGTTCTCGACGCGTCCGTAAAGACATCTGTTTCATATTGCATATGGCGTCCGGTATGTTCTCACTCTGAGGTACAAGAATGAATCATCGTGCTGATGATGGTACAAGGCAGGACTGGAGACAAGGACCAGTTGAGCCGCCGCGCACGGCCGGGATGCTGGGGGAAAAGTGGCGGGCCTGCTTAAGCGCGCTTCCCCGCATTCAACTTTTTCATTCGCATCGTCCGTTACACGCTCGCTTATGTTGGCCCGCACCAGCCGCGCTACCGGGTAAAGGTTGACTGCTGTCGGACCGCTGTGTCTTCCTCCTCATTGCAGACCACAAATCAAGGTGTCTTCTCAGACCGAGTCAGTACCCCAGCCAAGCCTCGTCTCACGAATGGTCTTGGCACCGCTTCGGCCCCCTCCCCACGATTTGGCATGACTCATGATCCAGGTTTGGAGGAGGGCCACCGCCGGCAAAGAGGCTCCTACACAGATCTATACAGGTTATACACGCGATACGAGTAACGAAATGCCGTGCAGGGCTGGGGGCACGTTGGTGCAGAGTGTATTGGTGATCGGATCATTTGACTACATTGCGAACAACCGTCTTAGACTTAAGTCAATTGATCAACGACTGGTCCAACAACTGTGTACATTTTCGAGACGTGAAATTTGGATCGAACTGCGGAAAATTCAATGTCGTCTACGCAATATCATCAGAGTGCGCTTGGTTCGGTAAGGTCATTCAGAACATCAAGCCGAAGTCCGCTGATGTATTGAACAGCTCAAGAACCCTGAACTGTTCATCTCAGAAGCTCTCATTGATGGACAATGGGTGAAGAAGGATGCGACGTTCGACGTGATCGGTAAGCACTACCACACCTCACAGTCTCTGCATTGTGATCATGAGCTAATCATACATCAGAACCATCCACAGCCACGGTGCTTGGCAAGGTTTCGAACTGTGGGTTGGAAGACTTCCAGAAGGCCATTGCCAGTGCAGAAACGGCTGGGGAAGAGTTCTACCGCAGCACGACGGCCCACCAGAAGAGCGCGCTGCTGAGAAAATGGTACGAGTTTATCACTGCAAACGAGGACGATAGTGAGTATTTCGTAGTTCAGACTCTGACTTCTCAATTGACCGTATATAGTCGGCACAATTCTCTCTCTTGAAAACGGCAAGACCCTCTCCGAAGCTGTTGGCGAAGTGCGCTATGCAGCCTCGTTTGTAGCCTGGTTTGCTGAAGAAGCCCCCCGAGCCTACGGCGACACAATCCCCTCAGCAAGCCCTCACACCAACGTCTTAACCTTCAAAGAGCCGGTGGGCGTTTGCGGCATCATCACACCATGGAACTTCCCTGCAGCCATGATCACCCGCAAGATTGCGCCCGCCTTCGCCGCAGGCTGCTCTGTCGTTGTCAAGCCTCCAAGTGAGACACCATACACATGTGCTGCCCTCGCAAAACTAGCTATCGAGGCCGGGCTGCCGCCAAAGATCTTTCACGTGCTTCCTACAAAGGATCGCGCTGCCGCGACTGAGCTATGCACAAATCCTGCCGTAAAGAAGGTCTCGTTCACTGGCTCAACAGGCGTGGGAAGGATGCTGGCTAAACTGGCAACGGGCACACTGAAACGCGTCAGCTTAGAGCTGGGTGGTAACGCGGCCTTCATCGTCTTCGAAGATGCAGATCTCGATCTTGCTGTCGAAGGCGCCATGTTCTGCAAATTCCGCTGCACAGGACAGACCTGCGTTTGGTGAGTCCTTCCCCCCTCCTACTAACCAACCTTTTCGCAGGATCTGACAAGTCAACGCAGTGCAAATCGACTCCTCGTTCATCAAAATATTGCCAAAGAATTTGCTGAAAAGCTAGTGGCTAAAGTGGCCGGCCTACAAGTCGGCCCTGGACTCCACCCAAAGACTACCCAAGGCCCCGTGATCAACCAATCCAGCGTTGACAAAGTGACCTCGCACATTTCCGACGCGGTGTCTAAAGGCGCAAAAGTCCTCATTGGCGGCGCTTCTGTTGCACCCGGGTTCTTCTTCCAACCGACTGTCTTATCCGGAGTGCCGCGGGACGCTCTCGTAGCCACCGACGAGACCTTCGGTCCTCTTGCACCCATCTTCACTTTCAGCGACGAAGAAGATGCACTGAAACTTGCCAATGCCACCGAGTTTGGCCTGGCTGGGTACTTCTTCTCGCGGGACGTTAGCCGCGTTATGAGGGTAGCGGCGAGATTGAAGGTCGGTATGGTTGGTGTTAATACGGGCAAGATCTCGGCTGCTGAAGCACCGTTTGGAGGTGTCGGTGAGAGTGGCTTTGGTCGCGAGGGGAGCAAGTATGGGCTTGCAGAGTACCAGAACATCAAGGCCGTAACAATTGGAAATTTCGGCCTGTAGACGGCTGAAAGTAGGGAGAGCTCAGGAGCTTTGGTCATTCATCGTACTCCATTCATGTAGACCAAATTCGTAAACTTCGAGATTTCGTGTCCCCCATCTTCTCACGCAATTCCTCGCCAAGCCTTGTCTCTCGTCTGAAATGGTTTCATGGCATGTATAGTACGAACAAGGTCATCTCTTGGCGACTAAATAGGACACCAAATACATGTCGGTATGCAACAAGAGCTAATGCCACTCTTCAAACAACTATAGATCTGAATGGCTTTTCCATTGAATCTTGCTGCAAAGAAGACCCTTATCTCAGATAGCTAGGTACGGCCTCCACTCCCTCATGATCAGTACTGGCCGCAAAATTGCCCCATACTTTCAGATACTGCAGTGTCTGCTCGCACTTCGTCTGCATGACCTGTATAGCATCGGTCCCAAGAGGTATATACAACGACGCCAAGCCCTGCTGTTCGGCCTCACTCAAGTTTTCGATTCTCCCGATGTCTACCACCTTTTCTGCTGCGAGATGTGGATCTCCTGGTTGTTTGCCATGAGTCTCCTTGTGGCGGACGGCCATCTCGGTCTTGATGGAATCGTAGTCAGCGAAAGCAGTTGTTGGTTCCAAAGTCCCTGCTTTGCGCATCGAGGAAAGGATGTTAGTGCGGAACTGGCCAAGGACAAGGACGTGTATGCGGATATTTAAGTGCATTGTCTCTCTTGCTAGAGATTCTGCCACGCCTAAAATGACTTTAGTTGTCTGCTCAAGGGCCATGCTTCTGACTAGCATGTTGGGGGTCTCACCTTCGATCGCGAACTTTGATGCGCTGTACGGCCCTCCAGCTCCCACTCCATACCACCCAGATATACTACCCATGAACAAAATCACGCCCGAGCGTGCCTTGCGCATGTACGGTAGTACACAACGGGTTACTGCGACAGCACCGAAGAAGTTTGTGTCCATCTGGTTCCTGATTTCTTCATCGCTATCAGGCACATGCCAGGATTAGCCTGGTTCCAGCATCAAGTTGCACAGATGACTCTGAAGATAATAAAAGAAACCGTATGTTTTGCACCAAGTGACTGCATACCTGATCTGCTCCACAACTCCCGACAAAACGTACCCAGCATTGTTGACCAAAATGTCGATGCGTCCAAAATGCTTGATGGCTTTGTCGATGGCTTTCTGGATCTGTTCGCTGGAGGCTGTTACGTTGAGCGTAATGCAGTGCGCCCGTTCAATGCAGCCAGGTTGGTCTCTGATGCAATCTAAATCCGACAGCCGGCGTGCTGTAGCAATAATCTTGTCCCCGCGGGCGAGTACTGCGCAAGCGATATTCTGTCCAAGCCCGGAAGAACAGCCAGTCACAAGCCAGACTTTGGGCTGTGTTGATGTATGTGATGATTGTGCCATTGAGTGAATGGTAGATGCTACGCGGGCTGCTTCACTACAACTTGAGACGTCAATGTGTGCTTAGAGACCTACAAAATTTGCACGTGATGCCAGTCTCGAACACAACAGATTCGTGTGGTGGGTTGGTCAGGATCTCAGGTGCGTCATTGCTTTCTGTTCCCTCTCAAGGGCGGGGAGTCGAAGGGCGGGGAGGTGCGGAGATGAGCTGTGCTAGGTTTAGCATATTACAAGCTCATGTTTAAACCCAGTGTGCGCCCAGCAAGTCTCGGCTCTCCATGACCAAGGAATATGACAGGTTACTCCCCTGCTAAGCTCTCGATAGGCAACGTGGACCTGAGTCATGTCACGCCCCATCCTGATCGACTCCTGGCAGTGTACTTTCCCACCAATGTCTCTCTGAACAAATGGGAATGTTATCACATCTAATACTTTGTTCAATGGTGCCACTCAACGCCCTACTTAAATTCAAAGCTAACGTAGCCGTGCACATACCAGCGACGACCAATTTGACACTGGCTGTGCCGTTCCTCTAGAGTATCATCGAACACTATCCTTTGGCATTACGCGCGAAATAACATACCAATGAACCTGCGTCACGCTGGTGCTGCTGTTGCTACATGCTCCAAGTGATTGTGAACATGTGCGAGTCTGAGTTCGGTGGACGTGCACTAATGACTTACCAACCAGCCAAACGGGCCATCGCCCATATAACATCTGATATTATCCAGAATGCCAGCTGGAAACTCTACGTGCTCTTCTACACGATGACCGCGCTCAATACCTCCTTCACATATCTCACACCGAAGGTGAATGTCCTTCACAATACAACGATATTATATGGCTGATAACAATACTACGCCACCGTGATGGGGATCTACTTGAAATGTTGATTACACCTTCCAAAATGACGGAACCGGATGCGGGGAATGGAACAAGGAACGGGTTCCTCGCAAGCTGCATTTGATCACACTTGAACTTTAGCAACGCGGAAGGGGGAGAAATAAGGACTTTTAGCAGTATATACTTGAGATACATACATGTAAGTTGTTAAATCTAGACCCAAGCTTTTTTTCGTAGACAGTTATAGTCTTGTCCTGAGAGAAGGTATCCCCACTTTACACGATCACCACCTTCTGAGGCCGTGTCAGTGAACAGCATTGACATTTTAGCAGGTTCGCTTATTGCTGCATAAAGGATACGCCCCAGAAAATGCCAAGTTTCAGATGCCGAGACGTTTGGGCTATGAACTCAGCCTTTGTCGCGAGCGTATATGGCGGCAGTCATGTGCGGAAAACGTGCTTGGAATTCAGGAGTGACTGTCCAGTTATTCAGATTGCAAATGTGCTTCTCAAAGATCGAATGTAGATAGACTTCGTTGTTGGCGTCGTTAACAGCGTCTGAACTCTCGAAACTCCAGTTAATGCTAACGTTCTGCGAATAATATTGAGAGAATATGTCAAAAGTATGGTCGTTAGGATTCTCAATGAGTATATCTCTTACACCCGGCCTGGTGCAAGTGTGAGCTAGATATGCAAGGTGAGAGGACAAAGCAACATACCATGGTATATTATCTATCCATGCGGCATGCTCGATTGCTACTTGCATGACAGTCGGCCTCAGCCATGTGGGCATTGCTAAATAACTCTCTTTATAAGGCCAGATTTGCCACTGTCACAGCATTTAGCATTCAATCACCCAATGCAACATGGAATAACAACTTTGAAGTCACCTACCCTCATAGTTTTGTGCATGAGATAAAAAAAAGCGAGCTTCTCAGGTTGGTCGACATGTGCAAAAGTTGACAAGACCTCTGACATAACGCCGCAAAGGGCATGCACGGTATTGGCCGCGCTGGAATCCATGAGAGCTTTGACGGTAGGTTTCGGCGGTCCGAGGACAGTATCGACAGCTACACCTCGAGCAATCATGTCACGCTGTGAGTGCAGAAAGTTGTGAAGTATCTCGTCCAGCGGGCACGTAGACGGCGCATGGGAGGGGAGGACCGTGAATATTGATCTTGGAACTAAGTTGGGAGGTGCGCTGTATGGTGTATCGACAATTGGCCTTGTGTCGGAACCCATAGGATTAAGCAAAGAGTCAAGACAGAACCTATCGTTAGCAAGATGTAGCTGGTCTTGCTTGGCATGCGATGACCCAGCCGCCTGTGGACTGGTGATGCTAACTTGGTGACTTCCGGATGGGGAGGGATAAACAGCATCCGCGCTTATCGGCATTGTAGAACAGCGGTCGTGCAAATATGACACTGTGTGGTCAGCGGTATCGTCTCGAGGCGGCTGCTGCTGTAAGATGTGTTCCATGTGTAGGGAAGCGCGTCGCTGGTGCACAGGAGGCGTGCTGACGGATGGACCATGGTGTGAAGCGCCAATAGCATTGTAACTGTCATGCGTCGCAGTGACATCGTTGTAATTTTCCAATGGCGTCAGCGACGCACTGTGCGGCTTGTCAAGGATGGATGTGGTGTCGGCGACCTCGGCGCCTCTGGCGACTTCGACACCTTCAGCAGCACCCTCATCACCCTGAGCACCCTGAGCACCCTCATCACCCTGAGCACCCTCAGCATCCTCAGCACCATCAGCGTCCTCAGCACTCTCGGCATCCGCAACACCTTGCATACATTGGCTGGCGTCGAGAGGCTGGGAATTCATATGACCATCGACCATGGAACGCACAGCGGTCGAGGCCAGCTCGGAGATTTGCTCGAGGCACTGGCGAAGGGTGCTGTTGCTCCCTTGCAAGGTGCTCAGGTCCTGGCGGAAGCGGTCCTCACGTTCATCGGCTGTCTGCTGCAGGTGTGCAACCTGCTGCTCCAGCCTCTCGATACTGTCTTTGGTGCGCTGGCGAAAGGCACGCTGGGCCTTGCGATCAACGTTACGCTTGTGTTGAATCTGCTCCTCGTTGAGGTCGGAGATTGCCCTGGCTCGTTTCTTTGAAGAAGCGGCATGTCGGTTCGCTTCGGCCATGGGCGCAACTGCAGGAGGCACTGGATTGGGAATGGGAATGGGAATGGGAATTGGAACGAGAATGGGAATGGGAATGGGAATGGAAACGGAAATGGAAATGGGAACGCATGTGACAGGAGAGGCGACAGCGACGGAAGTCGACCGCTCGAGTCGATATCACGGACACTATCTTATTAGACGAGACACATGGCAGATATCTACTATGCGAGCTGCAGTGCAAAATGCGGGGTACGGCGGGCAGGAACCGAGCTAGTAAGCCCTTGGAGCTCGGAGCGTCCTCATAACCCCATCACTGGCGTTGCCAAGCTGGTCTGGCTAGCTTGAGCATGTTGCTGCATTCACCTCGACATACTCGATATATCCTACAAACTCGGTCTTGCCTCTGCCATCCAGCCCATACACAGTGGATCCACCTTTTCCATCTGGTACTGCTTCAACAATTTTGCTTCCAAGTCTGCTTGCTTGTGCAGCACCCGCCTGACTTCCACGGCGCGCCGCGACTCCTTACGCCCGAGTTGCAGACGATGAACCTCATCCGGGCCGTCCACCAAACGCATCGTCCTAGCTGAGGCCCACATGTACGCAAGGGGAGTGTCTTGGCTGACACCCGCACCACCGTACAGCTGGATAGCATCGTCGAGCACTCTGCCCAGCATGGCCGGAACGAATACCTTCGCCTCGGCAATTTCCGTCAGTGCTAGCTTCGCGTTTCCCAGATCAATCTTCATCGCGGCATTTAGTACCACAAGCCGGCTGGCGTCTATCTCCACGCGCGCCCTCGCAACCTGGCCAAGTACCACGCCATGCTCGTGAAGCAACTTTCCAAACGCCCTCTTCGTTGGCTCATGCATACGTGCGAGCATCAAGTCAACAGCACGCTCAGCCTGCGAATAGACAGCAGAACTTGTCAGCTCGATATGCGTCACCCTTTGACCTCGACGCTACTATATAACTTACCGCACCGATACAACGCATGGCATGATGGATTCTGCCTGGACCGAGCCGACCCTGAATGATCTCAAAGCCGTGGCCTTCGCCCAAAACCATATTGGCTACCGGCACCCGCACATTGTGGAACGTGATGTGGCCGTGCCCATGGGGGGCATCATCGTAACCAAACACCGAGAGCATGCGGCGGATGGTAATACCGCGTGACCGCGCCGGCACCAGAACCACCGATTGCTGTCGATGCACGTCCTTGTGATCTGGGCTGGTCTTGCCCATCACGATGTAGAGCTCGCACCTGGGGTCTCCGGCTCCACTGCTCCACCATTTCTAGTTTGTTAGTACTTTCCCTACTATATATGGCTTATAGCCCATGTGGTGCCGCAACTTACGCTGCCATTCAGCACATACTCGTCGCCCTCCCTTTCAATCTGGAACTGAACATTAGTAGCATCACTCGAAGCGATATCGGGCTCCGTCATAAGGAAGGCCGATCTGATTTTCCCGTCGAGCAATGGTACGAGCCAAGTATCTTTTTGCATCTTGTTACCGAACTTCGCCAACAGCTCCATATTGCCCGTGTCCGGCGCTGAGCAATTCAGAATCTGGTCACAGGTCAGCTAAAACCTCTCAAGGGAACCAACCACGTATACCTCACTCGCGGTTTGACTCCTTCCAAGCTGCTCTGCCATGAGACCATATTCTACGTTCTTGAACCCTGCGCCCTCATTATAGTGTCCTTCAGCTAGAAATAAATTCCACAGGCCTCTACTGCGTGCCTCCAATTTCAGGTCCTCCAGGATCTGTGGATGGGCGCTAAAGCGCTGCTGCCTTCCATGTCCCAGTTGCTGGGCAAAAACAGTATCTGCGGGAATGCATCTCTCTTGCACGAAAGCTTCGATCTATGTTTCGGTGTCAGCGGCAAAACAGCAAGCCAGGGTATCATTAACGGTGCATGCCTCGTCAAGTGTCCTCTTTGCGTGATCACTCACGTGACCTGCGACAAGAGCCGGAATTCTAGCGGAGGCTGTGAGTGACATTTTGTTGACGGTTGCGAGGATTTTTTCCCCTTGTGCCTTATCGAGTGCTAACAGAACCCTTTTGTCAAAAAACTAGGTGCATGCGCAGCGTAATTAGCAAGATGACCTGGTTGGACTGTGCATGGCATGACAAAGAGCTTGCCTTCTGTCTGACATGACAAATGTATCTGACAACGGCGTTGAGACGCCATATTCTCGTTGCCAGCGATATCAGAGAATCGGCACTCACAAGATTGCAATTCCTACTCTTGTACCATGAGACAATAGTGTGGGCTTCGAAACAGATTCCTATATGTGTCCATCACCAAAGAATCGAGTTTGGGAAGCAATTTGAACATCGTGGAGAATTTGAGAAGTCTCATTCGAATTTCTTTCCAGACAATACTTTGATACCCTTCCCAGCAAAATGTGTTCCATTTACAAGATGTTTGGTCTTTGTTGCACTTTTGGATGCGGGTAGGTTCGTCGGCAGGAGTAGGCCAGAACTTCCAGCTGCTATCGAACATTACTCAGTTCCCAGCTGCGCAAGCCAAGGTGCCCCGCCGTCTACGACCTGTTAGTGCGCACGGAACAGGATGTCACGTCCATCACGCTCCACAACTGCCGCTTCATGTCATAATGATGGCGGGCGCATATATCGAGCGGAACCTCGCAATGTCGCCAGACGAGCACTCTACGCCCAGCAGGCACTCACGTGATGTTGCAACAAGGGCCCTTTCGCGTTGCGAAATTACGCGACCACCCAACGGGCCGCCCATTTAGAAGACGACGGCCTCAAAGAATAGCGTCCTATATAGAACCATGGCTGTTGAGGTCCAGTAGGTAAGGCTCAATGCTTCCTAGGGTGAACAGAAATATTTGTGCTGACATCGAGAAGAATGAGAGTGGAGCCACTGCTGCATGTAGCTGCCGAAGAATGGGCGGCGACGTTGGATGACGTAGGCGAGGCGTCCGCTTTCGAAAACAACCTGAATTTGTTCATTTTTGAGGCACGCACCGGCCGGCAGACGTGGTCAGCGGCAACCTCAGAACGCACAGATCCCTCTTGTCCATCTCGTATCGCAGCATCCGGCGATACGCGGATCTGGCGTCGGAAAGTCGAAGATTGGGTCCGATCATTGCATCCTCCTGAGGCAACATCCAAGGGGCAGCAAACACCCATCCTGCGACGCCGAACGGACCTAGTAGAGGCACTCATGAGCCATGGCATTCTCCGGAACAACGACATGCGGGTCCTATCCAAAGACGGTCGCAGCCCTTCGACGACTCCATCAATTGCAGGGTCGCCGACATCGCCAATATCTATGAACAAACGTTGGTGAATCGTCTCCGCAATTAACATCAGACGACAATGCCTTTGGGGGCCAGGGCGCGAGTAACGCAAGAAGCGGCAGCGATTTCATTTTTCTTGTTGACACAGAAGAGCTGTAAAATTTACAATAATTAAATGTTTTGGCGACCAATGTTTCGACACAATACGATTGCAATTGAATATCGATTTCGGTTTCAAAGCGTTAAGGGAACTGGTAGAATCAATAAAGAGGTGCATGTGAATCGCAATTACTATGTACAATTTTTGTCTAAGCTGCGGCTTTGCTAAATTGAGCGCTGAACTCGTAATCAACGTATCCTTCTGACTTCTTCGGTGTGTAAAATGTGTCGCGGTTGTACTGATTCAAATCCAGTCCCTCTTTGACCCTGAAAGGCAGATCTGGAGTCGCGATGAAGAGACGACCAAACATCACCAAGATGCGCCTGTTGGGTCGCTCATGGTCCACGAGTTGCTTTGCTGTGTCTGGCTTGTACCCTCCAGCCAACAGCAAAGGCCCGCTCCACAGGTCGACTGCGAAGTCTAGCGACTCGGAACTCTCAACGTCCGCGTTACCCGCAATGCGAGATTCGACAAGATGCAAATATGCAAGCTCCAGAGAGTTCAGCTTCTTCACCAGATCCGAAAATTGAGGGATGAGGTTGTCCATCTTCATGTCGTTGAACTTGCTGAAGGGACTGAGACGAATGCCAGTTCGGTCGGCACCGACCGCGTCGACAACTGCTTGCACGGCCTCTATAGCAAAGCGTGATCGGTTTTCAATGGATCCTCCATATTGATCGATTCGCCTGTTGCATGTGTCCTGGGTGAATTGGTCGATCAAGTAACCATTTGCTCCGTGCAGTTCTACGCCATCGAATCCCGCGGCAATGGCATTTTTTGCTGCTTGCGCGTAATCTTGAATAACGGTCTTGATATCTTCGATAGTCATGGGAACTGGAACCGGGTGCTGCTCGTCGCAACGGAAGTTGCTGGAACTCTTGACTGTGACTCCCTCCTTCGTAGCGACATCGATTTCAGCTGTGCGCCCAAGCGCCCACAGCTGGCAATAGATGTAGGATCCTTTCGCGTGCACAGCATCGGTGACCTTGCGCCATGCGGTAATTTGGCTTTCGTTGTAGATACCCGGAACATTGGCAAAGCCGCCTTGTGCCTCAGAGATCAATGTTCCTTCCGCGATCAGAAGCGTTCCCGGCACAGATGCGCGCTGCGCATAGTATGTTTCAACAATTGGCAGTGGAACGTGATCGTCGGAGGCACGGAACCTCGTGAGAGGACACATGCCCATGCGGTGGCTCAGCTGCAGCTTGCCAATAGTAACGGGCTTGAAGAGCTTTGAATCTGTCATGTTGGAGGATTGTTTGCATGGGCTGCAAATGTGTATTTCGATTGTACTTCAATGTTACTCACAACCTTACTCTCATATACATCCGATTTACAGAAAGCTGACAAACTCAACGAATCTGTAGCTGCCTTCATCGGCCGATTCTTGTCCAACTGATGCGTGTCATTAGATCTTGCGAAAAATTCTGAGCAATGGTTGAATGCGATGAAGTCTTGGAATGACGCTAGTGGCATGACTCATGTGTCCATTACCAGATACGTTACAGCTCTTGACAAGTTGGCATGAGCTACTTGCACATGGGCACGTCGGCTTTGTAGATGATAATCCCACTGCCTTCCTTCTGACAACCAACATTGATTGCAACTCAATAATTCCTTCTCCTATTTGTTCAAAATGGGCTCAGTTGCTATTGGCAACCTTCGTATCGCCTCGGCGTCAGGCTCTGTCACCGATCGCCGACATGGATTCGCCGACTTAGCGAAGAATGAAGACATCCACTTCATCGTTGGTGACTGGATGTCTGAGTATAATATGACAACAAGGGGAGGTGGAAAAGTGGGCAGTAACGGAGCCTCTGAAGAATTTGAAACTTCATTTTTGGAGGCTATTGTGCCAGCATTGCCTCATCTTGCAGCAAGACGCGTTAAGGTAGCTGTCAATGCCGGCGCTAGCGACACACAAAAGCTATATGAGGTCATGGTCGATAAGATTCGGGAGGCTGGTCTGGACCTCAAAGTGACCTGGGTGGGAGGTGACGAGGTCTTTGATGTTGTTTCCAAGGCGATCGAGAGTGGCTCCGATTTCAAGAGCTTGACCACAGGTATTGTCTATCGTGCGATGCATGCAAGATTGATCTCTAATGATTTGCAGGAAAGGAACTTTCCGAGTGGGACAACAAGCCAATTTATGCTCAATGTTATCTCGGAGGATTCGGCGTCGCAGAAGCCCTCAAACATGGTGCGGACATTGTGCTTTGCGGACGTGTAGCTGATGCCTCTCCAACGATCGGCTGCGCGGCCTATCACTTCGGCTGGTCTCAGCAGAGCTACAGCGAGCTTGCTCATGCATTTGTTGCCGGCCACTTTATCGAGTGCTCAACATATGTGACGGGCGGCAATTTCACCGGGTTCAAGGACCTTCCTGGAGAATCTCTCAACCTTGGGTTTCCCATAGTTGAGATAGAAGAGAATGGCGAGTTCATTGTGACGAAACAGAAGGATCGCGACGGAATGGTGACCGCCGATACCTGCAAAGCTCAGCTACTGTATGAGATCCAAGGGCCATACTACTACAACTCCGACGTTGTAGCTATCTTGGACAAGATCCAGATCAAGCAAGCGGGCAAGGATCGAGTGTGAGTATCTCCTCATCCAATCTTAAGTCAATCACAGTCGCTGACCGCAGGACAGGCACGTAAGTAACGTCGGTAGCATCAAACCTCCACCGACCACGAAGGTTGGACTCACAGCGAAGGGTGGCTATCAAGCCGAAGCACACTACTTCCTATGCGGTCTTGACATCGATGAAAAGGCAGCGATGCTTGAGCGTCAAGTGCGCGTAGCGCTGGAAGAGTCCAAGTACCACTGTCTGAAATTCCGAGCCAACGGCCGTTGTCCCGAAAATCCTAACACACAAGACGCAGCAACGGTAGATTTGCGAATTTTTGCGCAGTCTAAAGACGAAGCAGCCCTGGCTCCTTCAAATTTTTTCCGTCCGGTCACAGATACAATCATGCAAAGCTACCCAGGTGCTACATTTGCAGTAGATGCCCGACAAGCTGTCCCCAAGGAGTACTATGAATACTGGGTCGCGCTTCTGCCACAGCAGAGCGTCAAGCACACTTGCTACGTTCCGCACAGGGGGCTAGAGATTCCCATACCCGCACCAACCGACACACAAGACTTTCTCTACGAGCAAGATACATACGAGACCAGCAATCCGATCAACCTCAATTATTTGGGACCTACAACCAGAGCGCCTATGGGACACGTTGTGCATGCACGATCCGGCGACAAGGGGTCCGATTGCAACGTTGGATTCTTCGTTCGTAATGCCGACGAATGGGACTGGCTACGAAGTCTCTTGACGGTGGACAAAGTACGAGAGCTGTTGGGTGGAGACGACACTGGGAAGCCAATCTTCCGATTTGAGCTGCCTAACATTTGGGGTATGTCCTACTAACATGGTTATCAATGGGACCGGCGAAGCTAACACATGTCTAGCTGTACACTTTTTGCTCAAGGATCATCTCGATCGCGGCGTTGCGTCCAGCTCTACATACGATGTTCTGGGCAAGAATTTGGCAGAGTACCTGAGGTGCAAGTTGGTCGATATCCCGACACAATTTGTGGAGCGCGGAATAATTTAGATACACTGAAGTGTGCGGTATTCTGTAAAAGCTTTTAACGGCCGGGAATGTACCCAGATTAAACTTGGATGAAATCTCTCAAAGCGTGTGACACTAATGCTGTAATACAGATCCATGCTTACGGTGACTACAATGTCTGCAGTGCGGTCCAGACCCGCACGATTTCTACAGCAGTGGTGACATCGGTCTCAATGTGGCCAAAACGTCCCTTTGATGGTTTCCATTGTTACTGGAGAGGTCGGGGGCTCTTGCGATGCTTCTCAGCCTCGTTTTGCCTGTCAGCTCAAGGAACTACTGGATCGTGAATGCGGCACCGGGATTAAGAGAGCTAACCCCACTTGTCGTTGGTCATGTCTGAACTTTGGCTTCCAGATCCACTTTGTCATTACACATGGCGAGTCAACGTATGAGATCCATGACCTTGATTCGTCAGTCTACTTGCCGGCATGCTTTTAGAACTTTGTAGTATCGGGTTTCGGTCCAGGTGTTGCTAGTCCGCGCTTTTGCATGATTATAAAATTCGTTATCACAATGTACTTTTAACTTCTGCCATACGCGTCTCTTTTCTATCCCAGATCACGACATCGCACATTGTCTTTTCGATTTCTTCTGCCTCCGTCACATACTACCATCATGGGTTCTTTTGAAGTCGAAACGATGCTGGCTGCGCAGTACAATGTGGTAAGTGTCATTCCCATACTACACTGGTTCCTGTTATGAACGAAGCTCACAGCTTGTCACAGCATACGAACGACGTCGAGATCAACAGAGTGCCGATCCCAAGGTGTGGTGACAACGAGATCCTCATCAAAACCAAATGCGCTTCATTGTGTCATTCCGACCTCGTACGTTGTCATGTCTCGAAAGCAGCTCACGAAAGTTGCCACTATTAATTGACATTTGACAAAACATAGATGTTATTCTGGGGTCACACAGCGGAGAAACCACCAACGGACAAGATAACAATCGGGCACGAGAACACAGGACATGTTGTAGCCAAGGGCCGTAACGTCACACAATTTAAGATTGGTGATCCAGTGGGTTGCTTGGGTTGCAGTTATGCTTGCTGTGAGTGAGCATGCACTCTCGATGCAGAAGCAACTGACTGATCACCACAGACGAGTGCGAGGGTTGCCAGGTACACAATATTTGGTGTGAGAAAGGGACTGGACGGCTACACGGCTTTACGTGCCCTGGTCACTTCGCAGAATATTCGCTAGCAGATGCTCGTAATGCTATGGTCCTACCAAAGGATATGGACATGGTGACGGCCGCGCCATTGTTCTGTGCTGGAATTACAGGTACTGCTCAATGTCCATGAACGCCGAACCTCGCTGACCAAAAGCACAGCATATCATGCTGTCAAGGGATGTGACTTGCAGCCTGAGCAGTGGTTAGCCATTGTTGGTTGCGGTGGACTTGGGCATCTCGGTAATCCTATTTGGAGCCTGCTCCTTGGTCTCAACACTGACACGGAGATATAGCCATTCAGTACGCCAAAGCAATGGGTTATAAAGTCATCGGCATGGACATCTCAAAGGCGCAGCTGGACGCAGCGAAAAAAGCTGGTGCCGACTTCGTCATCAACACAATGGAGGAACCTGAATTCGAAGCGAGGATTAAGAAGATCACGAAAGGTGGTTGCCACGCAGCTGCTGTCTTCAGTGCCTCGAACATAGCATACGAGAGTGCACCGAAGACTTTGAGGTATCATCTCAATCCATAACACCGTCGTGCAGACATCATACTGACACCCTTGCAGAATCAATGGGCTTTTGATGGTCGCAGGAATCCCCAAGAGACCACTATCGATCAGCGCTCTCGACATCTTGCTTGGAAAGTATCGCATCGCTGGAAAGAGCAGTGGTATTCCTCAGAAGATGCCAGAGGCGATTGAGTTCAGCCATAAGCATGGAATCAAGTCACACATGACGACGTCAACAACGATCGAGGACATTCATGAGGCTATTGAGCAGATGAAGACAGGAAAAGCATCCGGACGATTTGGCATTATTTTTGAGTAGTACGTGGCCTTTGAATATTATACATCTGAGTTCCACAAGAGTGTACGCCTGTCATAGTTGTAGCCCATGGATACACGTATGCGCTCGCTCTTCGCATGTCACAGTCTTCGTACAAGAGTAGCTGTGCAGCCTCACTGGTCTAACATTTGCTACATAAATTTTTGAGGTTATGCAATTACCGTTTTGGGACTGTTGTACACCTTTGGCAGTGTCACAGGATTGCTTCTGACGCTCTCTTTAAGCCTTGCGTTCAGCGATTTTCTGAGCGTACACAGCCTTCAACCTGTCTTTCTCTTCCTTCTCCATTCATCTGTACCACGCACTTTTCTTCTGCTACTTTAGCTTTGTATAGCCTAGTAGTAGCTGCCAAGTCCTTCATCCCCCTTCTCTTGCTCAGCGACAGCCATGCGAGCGCGCGCCTCGCGGAAGGCCTCGCGGAAGGTTCGAGGATACCACATCATCGCTTCACCATGATAATTATGATGCTGTTACAGGTTCGACTGCCTCTGAAGCTGTCTCTGGCGATTCTGTTCGAGGTATACCTTCTTGCGCGAGGCCTCAAGTTCGTTGTGAAGGAGCTTTGCCTGAGATGATAGATGGTGGATAGTTTGGCCAAGCTTCTGCGCGCCTATACTGCGGGAATCTTTCAACTCTGTACGCAAAGTTGAGCAAGTCTTGAGCCACTCATGTCCAGAATGAGCAGTAGAGGCAGAGAAAATTGATACGACGTCGTCAGGTATTGTGTGGCGGAATCTATCGAGTATAACGTCGGGATAATCGGAGCCGTGGTTGTGAAGACTCTTGATATGACCTCCGCGACGAACGTGAATACCCGGGCAGGCCAAATATTCTGAAAAAGTCGGCTTTTGACATCGAGTACAGGCCTTAAGGCTGCTGGAGGTGGCTGTCGAGTTCATACTATAGAAAAATGAGAGAGGCTTGAAACAAACTGCCGTCCAGCAGCTGCAGTGTCTGTGTACTGTGAGGGTAATACAGCGAGTACTGTTCATTGGAGGTGACAGTATTCGATGAAATCATCGTCATGCGACTCTCGTGGCCATCCGCAATTAAGAGCCGGTTCTTAGGATTGGCGACACCTCGGGGAGCCCGCACGCGCCTAGCGGTATGATTGTGCGACAACGTTGTGCGAGAAATACCGTGCTTTTTGTTGCTATTTGAGTATGTAAAAGTTTTTCGTCAGGCTTCAACTGAGGGATCTGATCAGGCGCACTGTTAATTTCTGGTATTGTTGGTTGTGTTATCACGCATTGAACATCGCTTGTATGTGGTGCGCTGAGCGCTGGCAAATTATGGGGATTGGGTGCACGGACGCGGCTACGCCCTATCCCTTGTTTCCATTCCTAGTAACTCGGTGCCATCACCACGCCACTCTACTAGGTACCTCATTCACGTAACATGTGTCAAATTCTCGGAAATTCTCGGAATTTCAACCCCGCAGTCACTTTCCTCTAGAGCCGCTCCAAACTCATGGACATCATCTTGCACGGTGTAGGCCTACCTCAGTCATAGATTGGAATGTCCCGAGCGATGTCATGGCATTACTCAGTTCTAGTAAGAAGCTACCGGCCCCACTCCATGCCGATCATATCCTAACTCAGCCATGGTGGCGAGAAAATGTCATTAGTCATGTCTATATCATTGCACCCTCACAGTCTATGTATCCAAGCAAGTCTCCACAGCAACGTTAATCCGTGATACGGGGTATGGGGACGGAGATCAATTTCTAGCGTATGCAAGTGGTTCTCCTTATGGCTAGCGCAATGGTGAATTGTGCCTTCTGTTCGGCGTACCTGTCGAAGCGGAAGCGAGCTAGGCATAGCAGACAAAGGAGATAACGACTTCACATCCTGCAACAACGACCTCACAGGCTCCTCTGTAATTATAGTCAGGATGGTGAACTTGCAATTTCTCAGCGGCAAAAGCCTACGATGGAGTATCACCGCCAGCGCCGGCAGCTGTTATCTCCTCTTTGGTTACGACCAGGTACGTGACCAGCCTCAAACTATTTAACAGGACGAAGGATCAAAACTGATTCCACCGAATTCTCAGGGTGTGTTGGGTGGTCTGGTTACAGATCCCACCTTTCTCGCAGCAATTGGTCATCCAAGTGCGAGTTTCCTAGGCACCATCGTGGCTCTGTACAACATCGGTTGTCTGGCAGGATGCATTGTAGCCGCGCTCTTCGGCAACATGCTTGGTCGCCATAGGACCATCTTATACGGATGTGTTATCATGGTCATTGGCGGTATCATCCAGACAGCTACCTACGGATCTACGCAACTAATCATTGGACGTTTGATCTCTGGTTTGGGAAATGGTGAGTGAATCACGGTCATAGATGGTGGCCTCTAACTATTCGGAATGATTGGCTGATCCCGGGACATTGCAGGCATGAATACGTCCACGATTCCGATGTATGTATCTGAGTGCTCTCCCGCCAAACACCGTGGCCGCTCCGTTGCAATCCAGCTTTCTATCGTCATTGTAAGTACTCATGTGAGCAACTATTAGTGGAGACTCACAAGATTTTAGTTCGGTACCGTCGTAGCGTACTGGCTCGACTACGGTACCATCAAGAATCTAACAGGCGAGGTGAGTAAAAACCCGGATTGGACCAGACCAAAACATCTATGTGCTCATCGCCACACAGGTCGTATGGCGGTTCCCAATCGCTTTCCAGAACGTCTTCGCCCTATTCACTATCTTTACTCTTCCGTTCCTCCCCGAAACACCCCGGTAAGCCATTTTCCCGCTTCAAACCTCACTATCCTGTCACTCACTTACAACCCTAGATGGCTCTACTCGCACGACCGCAAAAGCGAAGCCGTCGAAGTCCTCGCCCGTCTGCAAGGTACCAGCATATCTGACCCCGCGGTTCTGCAGATTGAAGAAGAAATGGCCACGGCCCTGCGCCTCGAGGAAGAGAGCCTCAGTTTCTCCCTCCGCGAATTGATCCACGACCACACGCCGATCAAGAACACCCGTCGCCTAGTCATCTGCTTCATGATTCAGTTCTGGCAGCAATTTACCGGAATCAACGTCATTGCTTTCTACGTCACCATTGTGCTAGAGAGGAACGTCGGGCTGTCGCGCGAAACAAGCAGTCTGGTCGCGGGATGCATTCAGATCGCCTTTTGGCTGGGTACGTTCCCACCGATCTTTCTCCTGGACAAGCTGGGTCGCCGACCAATTTTGCTAGGCGGTTCACTTGCGCTGTTGATGGCAATGACGCTTTTTACTGTGGGCATCGCGGTGAATACGTCTGCGACGGCAAATATGGCGCTTGCGATGCTGTTCTTGTACGAGATCTCGTTCGGCATGAGTTGGAACGCTATTCCCTGGCTCTATGCGCCGGAGATCACGCCAATGCAGTTGAGGCACGTTGGAGCTGCAGTTGCTACGTTTTCGGAGTGGTTGTGGACTTTCGTAAGTTTTGGAACCACTACCATGTTGCAGCGTGTGCTAATCAAAGTTCTGCAGGTTATTGCCCAAATCACTCCAATGGCTATCGAGCAGGCTGGATGGAAATTCTACCTTCTTTTCTGCGTCATGATTACCCTCAACATTCCGTTCGTCTTTTTCTTTCTCCCCGAGGTAAGTACAGTTCTGAGGAATAGAAGCTGTCACGACGACATGGGTGACTGACAAAACCTTTAGACTAGTGGAAAGACGCTTGAAGAGATTGACTACATCTTCGATAAGAAAGGTCGGGATATCGAGATGTTCGCCGCTGCTAGCACTCTGTCCGGACCTCTCGACGACAAAACGAGGAACCGACAAGTCGAGATGAGATAAACTTAGACAGCGTGCAAAGAGTATAGCGGCGACATGGCATTTACAAGCAATTTAGCAAGTCTCAATCAAGGACTTTGCAGCCAGAGTCAGCACCTGTAGATTCGCAGTATCTCACCGTACTTCCTCACTGCGACAAGTAGTCTTGAAAATCACTTACTTGTGCTATCAATTTTATGATTACACGATCAAATCGAAATTAAGCCTTCTTTGCACAAACTGGGAAGCTGAGTATCTGATCGGATAGGTAGTCGGACCTAGTCCAGTGCTTCAATGTCATCCTCTACGATCTCAGGTTGTTTAGCCGGCCGCAGACCAAGTGTTTGAGGTCGAGTACGGTGACTGGATCCTTACTCGTTGGTATATTGGTTGCCGTCCAGATGCACCGGTACATATTGGAAAGTCAGGTAGAGATTGAACAGACTGGGTGCGCATTGACTGAAAAGCAGGACGAATGTCCCTGCTGGTTCAACTGTTGGAGCACTTGCATAAGCAATGAGGTTTTGAGTATGTGAAGTCTTTCTCATTTAACTACAGAGTACCAAGATACACTTTAGCGGGCTTTGCAACGTTCCGGAGCACATATTGGCCATCGTGGGCACACAAAATGCAGCAGATGAATCAACGGTGCTTACTATAAAGTAGACTCCATGAGCCAGGGCTCGGTTTTTAGAAACTTTCCCCGGGTTTTTAGAAACTTTCTCCGACTTTTAAGTACATATTTAAACCCATACACACAGTGATATCCTCTCACAACATTCCACGGTCGGTTTCACCTTCCACGTCTCGTATATCGATGCCTTCGACCTATCATTCGGGATACAAGCTCAAACCTTTTCTCTCATAACCGCATCTGACTTCTCAGCATGAGGGTGGATGCTAATCTCGTTTGCTAGGGCACTTTGCCTGATGTGATTCTTCGCGAAGATAAGATCGATCTCTTCGAGCGATTTTCCAGTTGTCTAGAATATGGTCAGAAACGCTATTGGAATCTCAATGAATGCACAACTTACCTCTGGGCACATGAACCAGACGAAGGGAATTGCGGCAGCGCAAGAAAGGGCCATCCAGAGCCAGATCTTCCAGCCAATATTTTGAAGAGCAATTCCCCCGGCAAATACAGTGATGAATGAGAAGAGCCACTCTCCGAACGCACCAGCGGCTGCACCAGTGTGACGTAGTTTGAGCGGAGCGATCTAAGCAACTATCAGCGATATCAAGCGTGGGATCTGGAGGAGAACGAACCTCGGGACCATAAAGCCAGCAGACACCGATCCAGCCGTAGCCGAAAACAGAGTTGTATACGAATATTGCTGCCACAGCAGTCCATTGGGTAGCCGGAGTTGGGTTGGGAAGACCGATCATCGCAACGAATACGACCATGCACACTGTCAGAGCAACGGCCGACCACAACAGTACGGCGCGTCTTCCGACCCGCTCAATGGTGAAGACAAGAGGAACAGTGCCAGCCGCAAACAGCGTGTTCATGACCGCTGCGAGAAGTTGTGCTTTAAATAGAGGTAGTCCAAGCTGAGAGAAGATGACTGTGCTATAGTAAACCGAGAGATTGATACCTGTTCAATAGTCAGCATAATCGCGCAAGAATATAAGCTTTTTGAGGAGCTTACCCATCATCTGTTGAATCGCAAGGATAAGGAACGAGATGCGGATGCGGCGACCAACGCGGAGATCACTCGTGTCCCAGAACAGATCCTTGACGCGAAAACCGTTTTCTTCCTGTTGCTCGAGCAAAATGCTAGCCAGAATCGATTGCTTAATTTCCTGGACGCGAACATCGTCCACCTGAGCATCGAAGAGGTTGGCCAAGATTTTGTCCCCCTCTTTGATGTGCCCCTTGGCGTAGTACCAACGGGGTGTATCAGGCAGGACGAACATGCAAGCACCGGCCACAAGTGCAAAGAGACATTGGATTGCAATAGGAATGCGCTGAGTGACGGTCAGAAAATCTCTCCGATAACCAATGCAGTATATCAACATACCCAAGAAATCTGGTTGGTCATTCGTGTGAACCCGAAATCGATCCAGTAGGCAATCGCAGCGCCTGAAACCAGCCACACACAAGTGACAGCGACATTGGGGCCACGTTGCTCCGCCTCGGTGCTCATCTCGACTTGATAGGTTGGAATTGTACACGATATAAACTAAGAGAAGATCAACATTTGTCTTTTAATTGAGAAGGTGGGGCAACCCTACACCAATCCCAATACCCTGTGTTTGTGAGCAAGAGTTCTTGGTAGATCACAAGATTTTAACTCACACTGAAGATGCGACCGACGATAATGTGAGGGACAGACCATGCCGATGCCTGTAGAGCCCCTCCCACGATAACTGCAGCATTGCCCAAGAGGATGCAGTTTCTGCGACCCAGCGGAAGGCCCATCACCGAACAGAACAACGAAGTCACGGTCGCAGCGAGTGTGTATGCCGATGCAATCATGGGAATGACATAAGTACCCTTAGGATTCTGCCAACATGATCAGAGCCTGAGCAGGTTGTCCTGAGATGCACTTACACCAAGGGCATCGTGGAACGGCTTCGTTTCCTGGACACCACCGAGGACCCCAGCATCGTAGCCGTAGAGACAGAAGGACTGTAAATGGTCAGTGCAATGCCTTTGCAGTTCAGTGACAGATGCAAATCTGTGCAGTGGCGGCGTACCACTGAGCAGCTAATTTTAATGAGCCATTCGATCGTCTTAGCCGAGAAACGAGGGCGTAGAAAACCCATGACGAAAAGAAAAACTATGACAGTGATGCGATATGCAAAAAGAAGACTTGAGACGAAAGTGTGCGTATTTGCTGTCGAGATGTTGATCTTTGTTGCTGATCCAGCGACCGATTATGTACCCCTTTCGCCAAAATCGTCCGACTCTAGAGACCCCGCAAAGCTAAGATCTGGGGAACTAGACCACGCCCCAAGATGCGGAGAAATGGGTCTAGGAGACCATGAGACGAGCTTTACGCGAGATCTGGATGCTCATCTACTATGGTGGGGACGACGAACACGAATTTTACGCGATCTTCCGACGTCACGTGTGAAGGACATGACAAAAGTGCTTCGTTCTCAGTTTGCCGGACGGAGGCTGGTCGGACACGAGGGTCGAGGCATGAGTCAGGTCATAAGTCATCAAAGTGGCTTGCGTAGTACAATACGCTATTTTTCGAGGCGCAGTCTCGAACGTACGGATTACTCATTCCACCTCTGGCTAGAGAGGGCAGCATCACATGCATTTTGAAGCAAGCAGTCTGAAATGCGTAGCCACGAGTATTCGGGGGCACGGAGCTGATACGCAGTTCAATTGTTCAGCGATGACCTTGTACTAACTTCATCTAGCATTCAATCTTGGCTTTATGCCATCTTTTCCTCCAAGCTCTTTGGCTGTGGTACCAATAACAATGTTCTCATACCCAACCATGTAAGTCATTGGTAACGCCATGAAAACGTCACAATCGTCCTTCAAGGCTGCTGCGTATTCTTTGCTGTTATAGAAAGCCAACCAGTCTTCCCAAGTCTTGACCCACAACTGAGCGCAACCATCGTAGTCGAGAAACTTCTCTCCCAGTGCTTTGGCGCGCTCCTTCATCTCTGGCGTCTGGTGATGCTATAATGGTACTAGATCAATCCCTGTGGATAAAGGCCATGTGAATCTGAGTATTACGAGCGAGCGTATACGTACTTGAGTGTAGCGAACGATGTGGTCCTTGAACGCATTTGTTGCTGTGGCTAGATCCGCGTGAACGGTACGCCAATGGCCGAAGAAGGTATCATAGTCAATTGAGTCGAGCTTCTTGAAGAAGACAGACACTTTGATACACTGCTGAAAATTTCCCTCGGAACTGTAATCGAGCTCCGGAGATTTGAAGCTGTGTTCGATCTTGTTCCAGGTCATCGTGAGTTGAAGCAGGTGTGAATGGTAGACGTAAAGGATGAACGGGCTATTGATAGGATGTAACAAGGCTGTGGGAGGTGGTACGTTTGCATCTTAAGGCTGTTTGGTTTCTGGCTTCGTACAATCGGCGGTTCAGATCGTCTGAGCTTGGCCGCGGGACGGAACCCCAGAAAATCCCAGATTAGCGCATGAGTCATTGGAAGGCACTTTCGCCATAGGTTTTGGTTCGAGTAACCCTTCATGACCCCGCACTTGCAGACATGACGGGTCATTCTCGCATGTATCTTTCTACGTGTGGACATTAAGACAACTTCAAGACGCCAGTGTTCAGCTGACCCAAACTATAGTCATGGCTGGAGAGATACTGGGTATCCGGAGGTCCGACAAGTGGGGGTTGCATGGCCATCCAGGCGATAATGTAAACTGACCTATAATGCCATATTAGTTCTTCGACATAGCCTCGCTAATGCTCAGCTACCTAAAAGCATACTCATTTACATGTTTTAAGTATCAAAATCTGATCTTCCCCTGGACAAGCTTTGCAAACGTCATGGCTCCAGTTGCGATTATCACAGGCGGAGGTGAGTAAACATATTGAGCTGCTGTTACGAGCTCTGATCACTGATTTAAGGATGCGCAGCCTCTGGCATGGGCCTTGCAGTCACTCAATCGCTAGCAAAGAAAGGCTGGCATGTTCACATCGCGGATCTGAATGAGTCGGCGGCGCAGAAGACTGCGACCAAGTTGTCTGGCTCACACTCTCGCACGGATGTTAGCAGTTACGAATCATTGCACTCCATGTTCGACAAGGTGTTTCGGGAGAAGGGGGAGATCAACTTCGTATTCGCAAACGCTGGAATCGGCGAGAAGCAGGATTTCTATGCTCGCACCACAGATCAAGTGATCTCGTCGAAAACCCCAGAGCTAGACAGAAATATCGATATCAATTTGAAGTCTGTCATCAATACAGCCTACCTTGCCCAGCACTACATGCGAAAAAATAAAGAGAAGGGTAAAGCATGTCTGGTTTTCAACGCCAGCATTGCCGGCATCTACCCGGTACGATTCTGCCCCATCTATACTGCTGCAAAGCATGGTGTAGTTGGTTTCGCTCGTGCAATCTCAGAGTATTTCTACAAAGATGACGGTATCAGAGTTAATACTTTATGTCCCGGGAATGTTAGGACGAACTTATTCAAACCGGAAGAGTGGGATGCTTTTAAGATGGAATTCATCGAGCTATCACATATCGTAAGCATCGTGGAGATGTTTCTTTTCGACGAGAGCATGCATGGCAAGATTGTGGAAGCGGCTCCGAGAGACCACTACTTCCACGACGCTCCGCCATACACCAACGAGAACGTCAGAATTACACTTGCTGAGCCAACGTTCAAGAGCATGGGCAAATAGGATAGCTAGCTTTACAGAATGATAAGTCGGTCAAAATTTCGAATCTTTGCACGAATGTACGCATGAATGTAGATATTTGACCCGCCTTCGGAAAGATGGGATGCGCACAATGGTCTTCCTTAACCATTGCAAATGACGACCTCAAGCCTAGGAGTTTTCAATGTACTGAGTACGCATGCCGGTCACTTTGTCTCAAGGTGTATTCACATGGAATACGTGAAGAGTTGTAGAATTCATTGTTTGCTCTCAAACTAATAATTCAGGTTGATCAACACAGTCTTAGGCTCAGTGTATGCACGCAAAGCGTGTTCTCCGTTCTCCCGCCCAAGACCGCTCTCCTTCGTCCCGCCAAATGGACAATTGTGTGAGATAGTGCTGATACAGTTGATTCCAACAACACCCGAGTCGACAGCCGAACTCAGCTTCAACGCTCTCTGAATATCTTGTGTGAACACGCCGCTCATCAGACCGTATTTGCTATCATTTGCGCGTGCGATTATTTCGTCTTCGTCGTCGAATTTGTTGATTACAACTACCGGACCGAAAATCTCATCCTTGTATATGGATGCGTTGCCGGTAGTGTCTGTGAAAACAGCAGGTTCGATGTAAAAGCCCTTTACCACGTTAGTATTCGGTCACATACAAGAATTGAGTCTCTCGCATACCTTATCTCCCAAGGTCTGGCCACCGTGTAGCAGAGTGCCATCTTTGTTTTCCTTTGCGTTCGAGATGATCCCCAATATCCGATCATATTGAGCCTTGTCCACCACGGGACCTATCTCCATTCCCTCTTTTTCGGGGTCGCCAATCTTTTCGCCCTTCGCTTTGAGTGCTTCAATATATGCCTTCAGGAATCGATCGTATATGCCGACCTGGACATAGAGTCTGGTTGCAGCGAAACAAATCTGACCACTATTTGTGGTGAGAGCGTTGACAGTCCTAGATAGTCGATCTTGTCAGTTCCTGTAGAGGGTTGAGTGCAGCATCGGTCACTCACCACCTGACTGCGTTCTCAAGATTGGCATCATCAAAGATCATAGCGGGGCTCTTGCCACCTAACTCGAGGGTCACTCTTTTGAGATTGCTCTTCGCCGCCATAACTTGAATAGCCTTTCCAGTCTGGATGCTTCCTGTGAAGCTGACTTTTGCGACCTGCTGGTGGGAGGCAAGAAGAGCCCCTGTGCTTCCGTCTCCAGTGAGCACTTGAAAGACACCTGGTGGAAAACCAGCCTCAATAATCAATTTTCCAAGCTCAGCAGCCATGAGAGGTGTCTTCTCACTTGGCTTCAAGATGAAAACATTTCCTGTGGCGAGCGCAGGCGCAGCCTTCAGACCGACTGATGCCAATGGACCGTTCCAAGGAATGATACTACCTCATGTCAGCACTACTGCCTGGAGGTCGTACATTAGCACGACGTACCCTGCCACCACTCCAAGAGGCTCATTGCGCACAATCTTGTAAAAACCGTCGTCTGCAGGGAAGGTCTGTCCTCCAAACTTATCAATCCACCCGGCATAATCTTTTATTATTAGCAAAGCGTATGTCAAGGTTGCGCAGCCGAACTTACATCTGAAACATCCTATTGCTGTTCCGATCTCTGACTGACCGAACGGATGGAAAGGACTTCCCAATGTCGTTCTTGTCAGTTTCCCAAGACGTTCTTGGTTCACTTCCAGAACATCAGCAAACTTCAGGAGAAGCTTTTGCCGCTCAGAGTTAGGCATTGTGCGCCATGGTGAGTCAAGCGCGAAGGCTTCGTTCGCTATCTTGACTGCTTCGTCGACATCTGCTTCACCCGCAACAGGGATCTTGTCACTGACGAGCTCGCCGTTCGCAGGGTTATAGACAGAAATGCTGTATTGCGGTGAGTATTTGCCGCGTCAAAGCGATGACTGGAGATCCTTACGTCTGCTTGTTACGGCTGTTCACGTACTGTGATTCTAAGTACACCGAAAATTCTTACGGGATATAGGTGGCTACGAACCTCGTTATTGATGAAAAGTTGTGTGTGATGCGGTTCTAGATGCATGTTTTTGGGAGAAGTTAACCTTGTTCAAATGTGAAGCCTTCTGCTAATGGTAATTTCTAGTAGCGAACGCGATGAATAACTCGGGATTACTTAGGGCTCCACGAACTACCTAAGTATGCATCTACCGCATAGTTCCTGCAGCAAACAGTTATCAAGTGATAATGTATGCACTATCAGATTCACCCAAGTGCATTACGAAGGGATCTTAGGGGCAACCTGAAGAACTTAGTCATGTCATCTTACTGTGGGCTTAACGCTGCCCCACACACAACCTAACCTCTAAGCCTATTACAGGCCCTAGTTCCGCGTAGCGAGCAGGCGCATAAACCCTAAGTCTAATGCAGGTCTCTCCTCTAAGCAGTAAGTAGAGCGCACCTACTGCATAAGCTTAATTCCTTGCCTACTACTACGTAGGTATCTGTGTAAAAGTCGTGCTAGTTAAGAGATTAGAGTAGGCCGATTGATATTAATTAGTTGCTTAGCTTTAGGATTATTCTATAAGAGAGGTTAGTTAAGGAATAAATAGTTGTAGTCTAAGTAAGTATATTAAGTAACTAGATACTTAGGTTAATTATAATAAGCTATAAGAGTTTATTATTAGGTTCTATATACTTATATAGCCTATTCTATCTTATAGCCTTTACTCTAAGAAGTCTAAGAGAAGCTTAGTAGCTTCTATATAAGGAGGTATACTAAGAGGTACCTTATACCTTAGTATCTAAGGAGATTATATAACTTATAGGTTATAAAGTAGTACTTACTTATTAGTTAGAATATAATAACCTTCTTAGGAGCCTATACTATATTATTACTTTTAGTATCCTCTTATAACTGTAAGGCGTAGTTTCAGGCAATAGTACTTGCTTCACACTACTAGTAGTAATAGAGGATGGCTTCTGCAAATATATTTAATAATACTTGCCGTTCCCCGCGCAGGTACAGCGCGGGTTTTTCACCTGTCTCGCTAATTAGAGGCTAGTATGCAGAGGGTATAGGTATGCCAAGGAATCTCTCCTCAACACCACAACGTCTATCTCCATGCCCGTTACAGAACCTCCCCCTCTAGCTGGCGTCCCGACAGCAGTATCCCTAACTCCTTGCTACTACCTTCGTAAGATGACGTAGTCCTAATATAGCCGCTATATCTGCGACGGGTGCGCGCTACGCGCTCTAGACATACGCCTTCACCGCGACTTAGCCTTGGGGCTCATCCTCCATAGGCAATATAGTGAGATATGCCTGTAAGTCTTCGTGAATGTGTTTCCTGAGCGTTGTTTTGTTTTGTTGTCGTGTTTTGCGTTGTGTTGTGAAAGCTTCATGAAAACTCTTCTCCCCCATGTTTCCTAGCAACGTCCGTTTGCTGTTGTGATATGTATGTTCAGGCATTGGTCGTGACCTCTTTTCTCCTCCTCTCCATACCATCAACGCACGTATATAGCAACTTCAACGCAAGATCAGCGCCCTCACGATGGTCCATTATCCGAATCCCAAGTACATCAAGAGGTCCCATCTTCGGGGCGCCCGGCCGTTCGCGTTCAGCGCCGAAGAGAAGCGTGCGGATAAAACCGCTACGCATGCGACCTGTATGCGCTGCGCGCAGACCATTGCGAACCAGAAGAAGCGATGCAACAAGTCGGAGCATCGTCGCTGCGAGCACTGCAGCGAGGGCAACCGGGGTGGCTGTACCAAGGTATGTTGTCTGGGGAGTCCGCTTTACGTGCGCTGTAGCTGATATATATAGGTGCCGAACGAGTTCAACGGGCGCTTGAATCGTCTCTACCGTCTTCGCGGCCACTATGATGCTGCGGTTACTGCTGCAGCTACTCCAAAGACCGACGCCCAGGTGCTCACGACCGGTGTCAAGCTTGCGCGTTGCCAGCGCCAATTCAACTTGGAGCTCGCCAACCTCCGCCGCACCGCCGCCCACACTGGCACTCCGTTGGGCGTGGCCACCCAAGTGCCCACCACCTCTCCGCAATTCCTGGGCCTCATCTTGGTTGAGCAGCGCAGGATTGCCGCAGCTTTGGAGCAGCTTGTTGGCCATGCGGCACGCTTGGTATGCTCTTGATTCCTGTCCTATGGAATATGCTAACAGATGCAGATTGGTGGGGATGGTGATGACGATGAAGATGATGAGCCGAGCAGCAGTTCGTCCGAGGAGCCGCCTGTTGACCCTGGCGCAGGTGATGGCGGTAGGGGTGGTCGTGGGGGTCGTGGTGGTCGTGGAGGTCGTGCTGCTCGCGGTGGTCGTGGCGGTCGCGCAGTTCGGCCGCGGGCTGGGCGCGGTGAGGGCGATAGTGACGATGAAGACAGTGATGGTGAGGCCGCTGGTGGTGGTGCGGGTGCTGGTGCTGGTGGTGGTGCTGGTGGTGGTGCTGGTGGTGCTGGTGGTGCTGGTGCTGGTGGTGCGGGTGCTGGAGGTGGTGCTTGAGTAGTTGTTGGTGTCTTGTTTTGAGTATTTTTGTATGTTTAGATATCCTCTGGTCCTCATGGGACATGCGCGCTACGTGCGCTCGAATTACTCTCCTCTCGTTCTTCGCCTTTTCTTTACATGCGTGACTCTTCCAGCCTGTTCGAATTCCCGGATAAGGTCGTCCATATTTTCGAAGTCTGATGTAGGTGCCCATGTATCCCAGGTTTCGTCATAGCCTTTCCAACGTAGTTTGTATTGCGGTTGGTTATTTCTTATTCTCTTTTCTAGGATTCTTTCTACTTCCCATATTTCTTCTCCTTCAGGATTAATATCTGGCGGCTGGGTATTATCTTCGTAGCCTGTTCTTGACTTCCAGCGTTCTAGAAGGGAAATATGGAAGACGTTGTGAATTCGATAATGAGGTGGTAGAGTGAGGCGGTACGCCTGCGTTCCAACTGCGTCTTGGACTCTGAAGGGCCCAATGAATTTGCTCGAAAGCTTTTTACTGGGCTGGTTTGCTAGATTGATGTGCTTTGTACTTAGTAGCACAAGGTCCCCTCTGCAGAAAGATTCTGGTTTGTGTTTCTTATCGTAGTGCTGGCTTTGATACCTTTGTGCTCTCTTGAGGTGCTCTGTCGCCTTTGTACGTGCGTTATGCATGCGTTGTACTCGTTCAGCCGCACTCGGTACCTCCCCCTCTGGCCTGCTGTCCTCAGGAGGAAAGGTAAGAAGTGGGTGCTTGCCGTATACAAGGTAGAATGGAGTTGCCTTTGTAGACTCATGGATTGAGTTATTGTACGCGAACTGCGCTGTATTGAGTAGTTGTACCCAGTTGTCTTGTTGCTGAGTCGTGAAAGTCCGTAGGTACCGTTCAAGTGTCTGATTCTGGCGTTCGGTTTGCCCGTCTGTTTGGGGGTGGAAGGCTGTGCTAAGCCTGCGCTTTACCTGTAGCTGGTAGCAGATTTCTGTCCAGAACTCTGAGGTGAAGATAGATCCTCTATCTGATACAATACCTTTCTGTACGCCATACTTCAGAATAACATGATTAAAGTAGGATTCAGCGAATTGCTTCGCGTCCCATGTTTTCAAAGCTGGTATATAGATAGCCATCTTGGACAAGCGGTCAACGATCACGAGAATCGCATCAAACACGCAACTTGTGCTGTCTCTCGCTGGAGGAAGTCCTGTTATAAAGTCTAGTGTGACTTCTTCAAAGATTTCCCCCGGGATCGGCAGCGCAGCTAATTGTCCGTATTTGCGGTGCCTTGGAGCTTTACTCCTTTGGCATACAGCGCAAGTTTTCACGTATTCCTGGACATCATGATGCAGCGAGGGCCAATAGTATAGCCGGCTGATCTGTTCATGCGTCCTACGTGCTCCAAAATGCCCCGCCATGGGAGTATCATGGTGTTGGAACAAGATCTCTTGCCTAAGGGCGGGTTCCTTTGGAACGTATATCCGGCCATTATGTCTTAGGACTTCCATATGGTCGAGGCGCCATACCTGCGCCTCTCTGCTGCTTCGAGTGCTGGGGCCATTCTTAGAGGACGCTATCCGTTGCTGGGCAAAGGCGTCCCCCTGCTGCAACTGGCGCACTTCCTCTAATAAAGCTCTAGATTCTACTAACGCAGGTTCGCTATTGACTAATACCCTAGCCAATGAGCGTGGTACGCATGGCGTGCACTCCATGGCACCAGCAGTAGGGACCTTCACGGTACTGCAAATGTTGGCCACATGCGTCTCACATGCGCCTACTGGGCTGGGCCCAGGCGTGGTTCCTCTCGCACCACTACGCTCTTCCCTTGCTAGAAGTTTGTTCTGCAAGGTAGGCAACAATCCAGTCAGAGATAAGTTCTCCTGCTCGTAATCTGCTCTTCTAGATGGTCCATCTGCAGGGTTGTTTTTCCCTGGGCGGTGTTTTACTTCAAAATCAAAAGCGCCTAGATAAAGCGCCCAACGGGCTTGCCGCGCATTCAGCTTCTGTACCGCGCGTACACCGCGCAGGTTGTTATGGTCTGTGAAAACCTGGATGGTGTGTTGGGAACCATCTAAGTAGTGCCTCCATTGCTTGAAGCTGTATACGATCGCCAGGAGCTCTAGGTCGTATACCTCATAATTCAGCTCTGCACTTTGGAGCTTTCTTGACACAAAGGCTACTGGGTGCCATTTTTCGTCTTCGAATAATTGCGACAAGATTCCAGAGATTGCAAAGGTGGACGCATCCGTCTCAATACGTATCGCGCGCGAGGCGTCGTAGTGGCGCAGGATAGGCGCAGTTGTAAAGCGCTCTTTTAGCTTTTGGAAGGATGCGTCCGCTGCCTTTGTCCAGAAGAATTCCTGGTTTCCCTTCAACAGATCGGTGAGGGGCGCAGTTTCTACAGCGTATCTAGCGATAAAACGCCGATAAAAGTTTGCAAAGCCTAAGAAGGATTGTAACTCCTTAATGCTTGCCGGTGTCGGCCAGTCTGTGATAGTGCGTACGCGCGCAGGATCAGCGCAGATGCCTCGTCGTGTAACGATGAACCCAAGAAAGTGGACTTCGCTTGAAGCGAAAGTGCACTTCTTCAGGTTGGCAAAGAGTTCTGCCCTTCGCAATGATTGAAGTACAGCGCAGACTGCGCGCCAGTGTACCGCAATATCATCGCTGTGGGTATAGATGAGAATATCATCTAGGTAGACTACGCAAATGTGGTCTAAGTGGCTAGCTAATGCCTTGTTGATGTAGGCCTGAAAACTGGCCGGGGCATTGGTGAGCCCAAAGGGCATAACAAGGTATTCGAAATGGCCGTATCTGGTTCGGAAGGCTGTTTTCCATTCGTCCCCTGCTTTGATGCGTAAGCGATGATAGGCATCCTTGAGGTCCAGGGTAGTATAGTAGCGTGCGCCCGACAGGCGGTCTAGGGTTTCCCCAATAAGTGGTAGCGGGCAACGATCTTTGATAGTGACAGCGTTAAGTCCCCGATAGTCTACACACAAGCGGAGTGTGCCGTCTTTCTTTGGTACAAATAGTATGGGGGCTCCTGCAGGGCTTGTACTGTGGCGGATCCAACCTTTCTGTAGAGCGTCTTCTAAGTATCTACGGAGCACCTCTAGCTCGCGTGAAGAGAGCGAGTAGAGTGGTCCATATGGGGGCTCTTTTCCTTCAATAATTGGGATTGCATGGTCTGAGCTCTTAAGCTTAGGCAAAGCTTGGGCTGCGTCGTTGTCGAACACGTCTGCAAAGTCTTGGAGCGCTTCGGGTAAGCGCACCTCGGGCGCGACACTTGCGCGGAGAATGCGCGCGGTGGGCTCTGAGCCTGAGACGATAACTTGCAGAACTCCCAAGAGGTGAGGGTCAGACCCAGTTTGTTCCACGTCTCGCAATAGTTCTTCAGTTGCCGCCAGGTGAATATTAGCTGTAGTGTATCCCCATCTCCACTGCTGAAGGCCGCAGTCAATACAAATATTTTCTTGTCGTAGGAATGGGTTTCCTAGTAGAAGAGGTGCACCTTCTTTATCAACGCCGTAAGCAGTTACTTGGGTGCGTCGCTCAACACCTATATCGTCGGTGAGGCGCACCCAGAGCTCATACGCTGCGTAGGTGTTTTGGCGTTGCGCACCAATCCATCCCAACCTGGGCAGCTCGGCCCCTTCAATAGGCTCCAGCCCCAGTTCCACAGCGGTTCTTTGGCTAATAAGGCTGACATCGGCTTGTGGGTCGAGGATAACTTCAAGGTTGCGTTCTTGGTCTTGCTGCGCAAATGCGCTACATGTGCGCTTCATGCCGGGTACAATATTGACAGGCATGCGCCTCACTGACCCCGGCGCTGGGGTGAGGCTCGACCTTTTCCCGTCTGGTGTATGCTTACAGG